>JAJMFE010000062.1:21327-61170 GCA_030574555.1 Tortispora phaffii | reverse complement strand
GCAATATATTGGAACAAAGTGGAATATATTGGCCAAAAAACTATAGAAGCTACTAGTTGCTTTTATAGTTTTCTTGTTGTTGTTGTTGTTGTTTTTTTGGTGGTGGTTTGACTAACTTAGGCAATAATGTGTGCCGCAACCGGACCGTGACCGTACGCACCCAAGCCGATTTAGACGGTATTGCTCGATGCGAAACTTTAACTGGAGACCTTGTTTTAGGCCCGGATTTCACGATTGCCTCGATTAACGGTGTGGAAGAGATCGAGGGTGATTTGGTGGTGGAACAAGCCATCAAGATGACCTCGTTGGCTGCGCCCAGCTTGAACTCGATCGGCGGGTCGTTTATTTTGACGAATTTGACTGTTTTGAACACCTTGGCTGCCCCCAGTCTCGAAAGCGTGGGATCGATTCATTGGACCACACTGCCGTCGCTGTACACGCTGCAGTTCAACCGCGGCGTGAGCCGCTGTGACGAGGTGGTGATTTCCGACACGGCGCTGACGTCTTTGGACGGCATTGCGCTGGACTCGGTGAATGCGTTGAACATCAACAACAACCGCGGGCTGACGCAGGTGACGGTGCAGGCGAAGTCGATTTCGGGCTTGTGCGATATCTCGTTCAACGGCCGCAACGTGGTTGCTGCGTTCCCGCAGCTGCAGAACGCCCTGAACATGACCTTCCGCGATGTGGCGAACGTGTCGCTGCCGGCTTTAACCCGGGTGAACGAGTCTTTGGGTTTCTTTTCCAACAGCTTTGAGTCACTGTATGTGCGCAACTTGACGGCTGTGGGCGGATCGTTCTCGCTGGTGTCGAACACCAAACTGGATGCGTTGTCGTTCCCGGTGTTGAAGACTGTGGGCGGAGCGTTTTTGATTGCCAATAACTCTGCGTTGACCAACGTGAGTGCGTTCCCGGATTTGGAGACGGTTGGAGGAGCTGTGGAGCTGATTGGTCCGTTTGAGAGTGCTGATTTCCCAGCATTGGATCGGGTTGATGGTGGAGTCGCCATTGAGACCACCGAGGAGTTCGACTGTGCGGACTGGACGGACTTGAAGAACGACGGCGGGATCCAGGGCGACAGCTTTGTGTGTCAAGCCAAGACGACGTCGACCTCGGCGGCCTTGGCGGGCAACACTGGATCCAGCAGCAACAACAATCAGAACAGCAACTCTGGGTCGCAGGACTCGTCGAACGCAGCTGCGGCGGGGATCCCGCTGGCTTGGGGGACAGTCGAGTATAGCTTGATTGCGGCTTCCTTGGCGTTTGTGTTCCAGTTTGCATTCTAGGGAGGTTCTATCAACACTGTGTAGTCTACTAATACTCCTGGTTATACTTCCTGCATGTACTATAGATGTAGTATAAGAGTACTATAGTGTACTCTAATAGTATAAGTGTAGTCTGTTGTACTATAATAGTACTTACTATAAGTGTACTCTAGTAGTACTATTGTAGTTCTGTAAGAGTAGTCTCTGGTGTACTATAGATGTACTATAAATGTAGTCTGTTGTACTATCTTTGTACTATCTTTGTACTATAGTTGTACTATAAGAGTGCTATAAGAGTGCTATGAGAGTACTATAGTAGTAGTCTGTTGTACTATAGTAGCACTATAAGAGTAGTCTCTGCTGTACTATCTTTGTACTATAATAGTACTATAAGAGTACTATAAGTTCGTCTCTGGTGTCCTATAGATGTACTTTAGAAGTACTATAGATGTACTATGAGAGTACTATAGTTGTACTATCTTTGTACTATCTTTGTACTATAGCTGCAGCTACTAGCAGCTACCGTAGAGACAGTTTTTGAAACAATAATCAACTATTGACGGCAAAGTCAGCAAGTCCGCAGTTTGGCGATCACCCCTCTTAATTGTTTGACGCAATTCAGTACTGGAAATAGCAGTACCAGCTGGTCCTGGAGCCACAGGCGGTAAATATTGTATACAAGTCGCTTGAGCCCTCGAGATTCGGCCTTGTTCAACCCAAGAAGCCACCGCTTGCTGCATAAACGCAGTATCGATCGATTCAGTAGGATTAGACGGTCGAGCTATTACAGATAATCGAGCGGTTTCACTTAACAGATCTTTTAAAGCTTGCGAAACCGGGATGGAGTAGTATTTGGGCTCGAGAATCCGCAGAAGCGTATCCCAGCCTACCAAGTAGTGTTGATCTCGACAGCCCAGAGATTTCAAAGCGGTCAATTTATCAATAAACCGTGGAGCTTGAGCAATAGCTACTGCTACAGAATAATTTTTGCGTTGATATAACTCCTCGGCGGCGAGAATCATCATATTCAACCGATCGACAATTGGCGCTGGGCCCAAAGGCTTATCGGCGTTAGATAGCGATAACAACAACAAAACGGAACGAGAAGGATTATTAGCGGCTTCAATACAGGCCAAATGAGCCAAATGAGGCGGATTAAAACTGGAATCCAAAATCAACAGTTTCTCCAAATCGAATTGTGGACTGCTGGCTACTACTATTGCCGGCACCGATTTCAAGGCTTCATGAGCCGCAGCAAAGTTTACTATCGGCAGAACTTTTCCTGATTTCATGATGAGAATCGGAACTCACAGGTAAGTGCAATAGCAATGCAGAAATGTGCAGAAGTGTTCAAGAATGTGCAGAAATGCAGAAATGTGCAGAAATGTTCAAGAATGTGGTACTTTTGTGTAAATACGAAAGGCGTTAAAGCAGAGTTTGAATCTTATTGCAACTCCTAGTACTACTATGTCAGTACTACTTTATACTAGTAACTATTAGTAGCTACTATGTCAGTACTACTTTATACTAATAGTTACTATGTTAGTATTAATAGTAATATTACTACTATGTTAGTACTACTTTATACTAGTAGCTACTATGTCAGTACTAATAGCACTATTAGCTATTAGTAGCTATTACAGTCCTACTTCTATTAATATTGCTACTATGTTAGTACTACTTTATACTAGTAGCTATTAGTAACTACTACTAATGTTGTTACTGCTATACCAGTAGCTATTATGTCAGTACTACTTTATACTAATAGTTACTATGTTAGTACTAATAGTACTATTAGCTATTAGTAGCTATCATGTCAGTACTAATAGTATTAATAGCACTATTAACTATTAGTAGCTACTATGTCAGTACTAATAGCACTATTAGCTATTAGTAGCTATTACAGTCCTACTTCTATTAATATTGCTACTATGTTAGTACTACTTTATACTAGTAGCTATTAGTAGCTACTACTAATGTTGCTACTGCTATACCAGTAGCTATTATAGTCCTACTTCTATTAGTAGCTACTTTGTCAGTACTAATAGCACTATTAGTTGCTACTAGTGCTACTACTAATATTGTTACTGCTATACTAGTAGCTACTACTACTCTATACTAGTAGCTTCTATGTTAGTACTACTACTTTATGCTAGCAACTGTTAGTTGCTATTTTATAGTACTAATAGTACTATTAGTTGCTACTAGTGCTACTACAAATACTGTTACTGCTATACTAGCAGCTAATAGTGCTACTATTGCTGCTGCTATTTCTGCTATTTCTGCTGCTGCTATTGCTGCTGCTGCTGCTGCTGCTATGGCCGTACTAACATAGTGGCGCTTTCCATGCCGACGAGTGTTTGGCCGTGTACATGCTGCGGTGTTTGCCGAAATACCGCCATGCGGCCGTGGTGCGGTCGCGCGATCCCAAAGTCTGGGATACGTGCGATATAGTAGTGGATGTGAGTGGTCAGTACGACCAAGTGCGGTTGTTTGATCATCACCAACGGGATTTCAATGGCACTTTGGAACCGTTTACTACCAAACTCAGCTCGGCCGGCTTGGTTTATAAGCATTTCGGCCGGCAAGTCCTGGCCAGTCTAGTGGCCAAACACCAATCGCCGGCTTTGAGCGAAAGTGATATGGACACTGTGTATGCCAAAGTCTATGAACACTTTGTGCAAGCTTTGGATGCTAACGATAACGGCATCGATGTCTACCCGGTCGGAGTCAAGCCGTCTATTCCGCAATCGGCCATCACGCTTCCCGGAATGGTGGCTGCTTTAAATCCGGCGTGGAACCAGGACCGATCGAACGAGGCTCAGGACAAAGCGTTTGAGACGGCGTCGGCAGTCATGGGAGCCGCTTTTGAGAACCGTGCCATGTTCTATGCGTTGGCATGGCTGCCGGCACGCACTTTGGTCCAAGAAGCACTATGTAGAGCCGCGGAATCCGAGTTGCCGGAAGTCGTGGTGTTTGACCGCGGGTTGGCGTGGAAAGACCATCTGTATGCGCTTGAATCGCAACTCAAAGTACAGCCGCTGTATGTTGTCTACCCGGACGCAGACTCTTGGCGAATCCAGGCAATTGCAGTAGACGCCGATTCGTTTGTTAGCCGCAAGCCGTTGCCGGAACCCTGGCGCGGACTTCGAGACCACGAGCTGTCTACTAAAACTGGTGTGCCGGACTGTGTGTTTGTGCATGCCAGCGGCTTTATCGGTGGAGCCAAAACTCGCGAAAGCATTATGGCGCTAGCGACTTTGGCGTGCAGCTAGGACAGCTCTCGGCTGCCTCTGGCTGCCGAGAGCTAGAGCAGCCAGAGAGCTAGAGCAGCCAAACAGCCAAACAGCCAAACAGCCAGAAACAAACAGCAAGAGACAGACAGCTAGAGACAAGTACTATATGTCTAGCTATTGTCTAGCTTATGTCTAGTTGTTATGTCTAGTTCTTATCTAGTTGTTATGTCTAGCTTCTGTCTAGCTTATATCTAGCTTATATCTAGCTTATATCTAGTTCTTATCTAGTTGTTATGTCTATGTCAATACTATCTATGATCTAACATAGACTATGTCTATTTACTGCTGCTTAAAGCTTAGCTATTGTCGATAGATTGTTATATTGTAATACGAGCAATGTAACCGTGTTATTATGATAACTCGCTGCGCTCGTTATGATCGCACTCAATCACTTGACCCTGATATTATCCAGTTCGGCACGCTCGTCGGCCTCCTTTTCGGCCTGAAGTAACGCATCGCGGAGATATCGGACATCGGTTTCGGCGGTGATTTGCTCTTCTTCAGGTAGTTGTTTGTGGCTCAAAAACAACTGGTGAGCACGCACAAGCCGGAAATTGCGAGCGTAAATCTCCGAGTCCGGAATGCGGTCCAACGCTTTTTGGGCAACCGGCGTTTCCTCCACAATCAGATCGTCGTATCGCAGGCCGTACTTGCGGTACCCGCTCAGATTGACGTACATTTTTGCCACCGGCTCAAACACCGTTCGGAGCACAGGCGTATTGCGAATAAAGTCAGCAATACGCTTGGTTTGTGTAAGCGACATTTTTGTGGTTGTGGTTGTGGTTGGTATTGGTTAAGAAAATTGAAGTGTTAAGTAACTGGTTGTGGTTGTTAGGGGAATTAGCGGTGAGTTTTTATTATCCTCCCGATTATAGGCTGCTGCTATTGCTGCTATTGCTGCTTAAAAGATTGGGTTACATTAGTACAATAAAAAGTTACCCGGCTTTATTTCTAGCCCAGAAATCTTAGTTTTGGGCGTTTTCTTTTGTGGTTATGTCATTGGCTATTCGTTCTGCTATTGGCCAGAATAGCTATTCTGGCAATAGCTATTTGGGTCCTGCCTATTTGGGTTGATTAACTTTCCCTTATATATTCACTACCACTTTCTTCTTTACTTCTTGCTGTACTGCTTTTTGCTGCACTTTGTTTTGCTGCACAGCTTTTTGGTTTCTATTCTTCTCTTCTCTTTGTTTTTATGCTTAGATCAGTAAGAAGCGCTCCTAATTTACGTCGGGCCGTCCATTCGTCGGCAGTCGCTCCGAAACCTTCCGGTTTATTACAACAACAGGCTTTAGGTCAATATAAATCTTTATCTTTGGCTGGATTGCGTGAGAAATGTAAACAACGAGGTTTAAAAGTCGGTGGTCGTAAAGCCGAACTTATTGATCGGTTAGGTGCGGCTGATGCGGCGGTTCATTTCCATTCTACTTCAGCGGACATTGGCAGTAGTAAGCCTAAAAAGGCCAACCTTGTCAAGAACAATGTTAAGAACAATGTTAAGAACAATGTTAAAGAAATGAGTACTTTGGTTCAGACTAACCGACAAATGGAATCGAGATTAATCAAATCGGCTTCTCAAGCGGCAATGGCTTCTCAAGCGGCAATGGCTTCTCAAGCGACAACGGCTTCTCAAGCGACTACGGCTGCTCGAACGGCTACGGCTGCTCGAACGGCTAAACCATTATCCACATCTACTTCTCGATTGGCTAAAAACGATTCGTCTACTATCGACTATTTCTCGATGCCTCAACCGAAACCCTCGGTGATTAAGGAATTGCCCGATAAGATCATTCCTCGCACTCTCGATAGCAGTGCTCCGGCAACCAGTTCTACTTCAGCCTCAGATTCTACTGAATCGGCAGTTAGGACGGTTCTACAAGTCGCAGGAGACGATTCGGTCACATCTTCTATTGGCCGAACCACTGCGACCATCGAGGGAGAATCCAAGTCGTCCAGCGACTCCGACGAGTCTTTTGGGTCTCGAGACAAAACCGTTTTGACTACAATTGCTGGCATTGCTTTAGCATGGTGGATTGTTCCTTCTTGGTTCTCTAAAGAGAAGAACACCAGCAGTAGCGGCAGTAGCGGCAGTAGCGGCAGTAGCAGCACTAGACGGCACTAGACGGCACTAGACAGGCAATTGTACTTGTTAATATATTGGTGCTATAAGCACTTAGTGTACTTTAGTGTACTTTAGTGTCTGTATTGTATGTAGTGTATTCTCTAGGCAGATTGTATTCTCTAGGCAGATTGTATGTCTAGGCAGATTATGTGTCTAGGCAGATTGTATTCTCTAGGCAGATTATGTGTCTAGGCAGATTATATGTCTAGACAGATTGTATTCTCTAGACAGATTCTGTGTCTAGGCAGATTGTATGTCTAGACAGATTGTGTGTCTATATAAATCCTATTCTCCTTCTTCTCCTTCTTTCTAGGCAGATCGGCCCTCGGCAATCCGTAGACACTCCTCCTCGTAACCAGGAACATACAAGTACTCGATACTGGCCTTTTTCAATTTAGAAAACGCTTGGTTGTCGGCTACAAAGTGGCTGGGTTCTGCCACACCGACATATACCACTCCGATCCGCCCGCTAGCAATGATCCGATCCGTGCAAGAGACATTGCCGCTTAAACGCCGAGTACAAGGTTCCATTGTTGTGTACAAAGCAGATCCCGGCGGCAATTCTAGTCCTAATTGCGCCAGTTTCTCTAATGCACATTGTTCAGCATGGGTGTTTCCAGGCAGTTCCCGACTATAGCCTGTGCTGACCACTGATCCTGCGGGGTCCACCAACACGGCTCCCACACAATACGCGGTGTTTACATATACGGACTTTTTGGCTTCGGCAATAGCCAGCCGCATATATCGTCCGTGATCTGGTTCGTTTCGGGCCATTTTTTGTACGTGGTTGTTTCTTTGCAGATTCTAGTTCGGGGGATTGGGAGAAAGAATGAGGTAAATCCGGGGTAGCTACAGTAGCTAAAGAAATAGAAAAAGAAATAGAGAAAGAAAAAGAAAAAGAAAAAAAAAAAAATAAATAAATAAAATAATCTTCTTTCTTTTTTTCCTTTTTTTCTTCTTTCTTCTTTCTTTCTTTCTAGTCTATTATCGGTCCTGATAAACTGCGAGTCCGACTGTGGCCTTGTAATGCTGCACCGATACTAGTCCGGCTGGTGCTGCTGTATGGCTCGTAGCCCTCGATCGAATCGGCTGTAAAGCTCTTGTACACTCCAGGATCCGGCACGGCGTTGTTGGATTCACAATCTATCGACAGTGGTTGCAAACCAGACTGCAGTGTGTGTTCAATCTGAGTAGTTGCTGTTTCTTGTGCTGTCGCTGTCGCTGTTTCTTGTTCTTGTTCTTGCTGCTGTTGTTGCTGTTGTTGCTGCTGTTCTTGTTGTTGTTCTTGTTGTTGTTCTTGTTGTTGTTCTTGCTGCTGCTGCTGCTGCTGCTGCTGCTGCTGCTGCTGCTGTTGGTGCTGCTGGTGTGAACGAGTGCTAGTGGATCCCGTGGACGAGCCCCGACGCAGGTTGGCAAACACTTCACGTTTGCGGTTTAGCAAGTCCAGAATTAGCAAGGTGATATGGCGGTCTTCGTGTTTTGAAGCCGAATCTACTCGCGGTCGTAACAATAACGGCGCCAGTTCGTGCGCCAATTGTTGCTTGTAATGATCGTCGGCCTGGGTTAAAGATATTAACCGCGTGAAATGAGTCATTAGTGCGTTGAGTGTCGCAAGATTCACTACTGGCAGCTGGGTCAATGCCTTTTGTACCGCCGCTAATCGTTTCTCTTCGGCATCTGTATCCAAGTACTGGCTGCTATAGATCGTTTTTATCAGATCGTACACATTGGACGGAATCAGACTATCGGGAAGTTCTAAAAAATAGAGCTTTAACGTCGCCGCAACCACCGTCACCGGAACCGTTTGGAGAATGGCGAAATCCGGGCTAGTACTGGCACTGTTGATCTGCCTCCGTAGTTCATGCACGTCTTTTAGACTCACGTCGACCAGCCAGCATTTCTGTCGCGCATCGTCGGTTTCTAGTTCCGGATACACCAAATCCATGAACTGCAACAACGACGATACAATCACCGGCACGTTCTTGTTGTCGGCCCGGGCGCGGATATCCAAACTCACCCCAAACACCCCGTCGGTCGCAATAGGGTTATAATCCTCATAAACCGTGACTTGAGGCAAGAACGAGCCCGTCCAGTACTTATCCAGCATATACCGCAGATCAGTAGACGGATTGGTGGATTCTTGGTACAATAGCACTTTGTCCACGGCGGCTTTCAGGGCCGGCAACCCGTTGGATAACGCGGCGCCGAAATCTAGCAGAACAGTTGAGATCGCTTGCAAACGATGGAGCTCGCATTTCTCTAAAGCCGGGTAGATCTCGTGAATGGCTTGTTCAAGATCACAGCGGGCTGAATCTAATCGGCGAACCGCGGTTCGGTACTTATCATCGGCGTCTCTAAGTTCGCGCCGGAGTTTTTGGGGACTGGTTTCCTCTGAATTGGCTTTCGATACCGATTGCACTAAGGAGTCTAAATAATCGCCTAAAATGCGGTCTTTTGGTTGTTCTAACGGCAGAAGATGTTCTAGCCGAGCATCGCGATACGCCCGCCGACGCCATTGGTACTTTAACACAGACGAATTGGCAAATGTCGAGCCTACCGAACCAACCAATCGCAGGTACTTGTGATTAATCAAGTCTTGGCCAATCTGTTCAATTAAAGACAAGGACAACTGCTGCTGCTGCTGCTGCTGCAGTTGGAGCTGCAGTTGTTGCTGCAATTGTTGAACAATATCGGCGCCGGTGGATACATTCGAATAAGTTCCGAGAATCGGGACTTTTACTTCTGTTTGGGGTACATTAGTAAGAAGATCAGCAAGAAATTGAGCCAATTTATCAGGATCATATTGCTCATCGGCCAGAATCACTACTGGTGAGGATTCGTTATCGGTTTCGCCTGCTACTGCAGCAGCTGCTGCAGCATCTTCTTCATCTTCCAGATCATCGACCAACCGAGCTTTTGTGAAATAGTTCTTCCTGGCCTTTTGGACATTGAACAACAACGAATCGTAAGTGCGTAATTTTGATCGCAAGTTAGCGGCCGCTCGAGAAATACGAGCTTCGTGTTGGGCGGTCCAAGTGCTAAATGGATCCAACACCAAAGTTCGTAAACTTTGGGCGATATTCAAATGTTGTTTTCCTTCGGCCGCCATTGCCGAAACCGTTCCATCATAGGCTTTACGAATACTGGCGCCGTCGTCTTTACCGAACCCAGATAATTTAGGCGCGGCCACTTGATCCAAAGCCGCCAGTTGTTTTCCATACTGTTCTTCCAAATCGGCGCGATGGGCAATCAAAGAAATGACTTCATGATTCTCCACACATCCTTGCTGGAGTTTCTCAAACAAGACATTTATGCCGTCGGCGTAATTCGAGGACCAGAAAGTCGACAGAAACGAGCCGGCAGTCATAGAGAAGAGCAGTGCAGACCAAGTGTAGTATTAGTGTAGAGTAGAGTAGAGTAGAGTAGAGTAGAGCAAACAATATTGTACTATTGTGCTAATGTACTAATGTACTATTGTACTATTGTATTAGAACAATATAACAATATAACAATATAACAATATAACAACTACAACTACAACTATTCGTAGAAGCTGCACCGTATAGTTAATGATAGTTTCGGGGATCGTAGTTTAAACTTTATATATCGAGAAAGGCAGGGCTAAGTATAGCATTAGTAGGAAGTACAGTACGTCATTACTTATAGTTTGTATTTATAATGTATTTGTTTTATTAAGTTATTAATGCTTTATTAGTTTTATTTTTATGGTTTATTTTTATTTGTTATTTATGTCTTTTCTATTTCCTTGTATCTCTTCTGCCTGCTGCTGCTGCTGCTACTATTGGTGGTATTGGCGCTGGTGGTCCCTATTGGTGAACTTAAAACTCAAAACTCGAATATCTTCTCTTTGTATCTCTTTGTATTCTACTTGTATTCTTTTGTAGTGTTTTGTATTCTTTTGTAGTGTTAGCCTATTATGGATTTGTCGTCGTTGTCGTCACAATTGCCAAACGATAATCCACAAACAGTGCAAGATTTAGTTGCTTCTTTTAAAGTCGCCGCTCGGGCTGTGACCGATCTGTACAAAACAGCCAGTACAGTAATAAACCAAGAACATGCCTCGGCCGGAGTAGAACAAGAACGATCGTTTCGACAAGGTTATTTAGTGGCACTTTCTGAGATTTTGACAACTTTAGAAAAGGACGAGTCTCCAGATTCGTTAAAAAAGTGGATTCTCGAACGTCAATCTAATCTTGCTTATCACGATTCTCCGGCTTTTTCAAGTGAAAGAGAAGAAAAGGATCAAAATACGCCGCGTGCAGAAACTACGCCGAGTGCAGAAAGTACGCAGCATACAGAAAGTACGCAGCGTGCAGAAAGTACGCAGCATACAGAAAATACTGACTACGCACAATCTACTCAGTCTGCACAATCTACTCAATATGTACAATCTGCCACTGCACAAACAACTGCTACCGCCACTGCTGCTGCTACTACTGCTGCCGCTGCTGCTACCGCTACTGCCGCGGCTAATTTGTCGACTCGGACCGGCAACTTTGAGTTTAAGTACCCTGCACCAGAATCAATGATAATAGAACCCTTTGATTCTAGACTCAATACCGATCCTGTATTTACTTCTCTTTCTCGTTCCGATTCCAACCAAGGCGAGAAACGGCGGGCCGGCGTTAACGAGGATATCTCCGAAAAACGGCCTCGACATTAAGCCAAATAGTGGACTCTACTCATGACTTAGTTCTTGGAAATAGAGTCTTCAAATGGTCCGTCAGAAAATCACGGTCCATGGCTATACTTATGATCATGACAGCTATGCTAGGAACAGTTTCAAGAAGAATAATGGTTCATTAAGATAAAGTTAAGATGAAATGAAATGAAATGAAGATAAAGATGAAAATGGTTCAATAAATGGTTCAATGAGATGGTACATAGTATAGCGGTAGAAGTATAATGTAGTGCAGATAGTACAGGGTATAGAGTATACTATACTATGTTCAATAGTTTTGTACATGCTAGTACTATAATATGTGCTATACTTGTACTATACTTGTACTATACTTGTACTATACTTGTACTATGCTAGTACTATACTAGTACTATGCTAGTACTATACTAGTACTATGCTAGTACTATAACATGTACTATACTTGTACTATGCTAGTACTATAACATGTACTATACTTGTACTATACTATATTCAATAGCTTTGTAATATGCTAGTACTATAATATGTACTATACTATATTCAATAGCTTTGTACATGCTAGTACTATATTATGTACTATGCTAGTACTATACTGGTGCCTCTTGCGAGCCTCGCTAGCTTCGCAAGCTCGTCTTTGCTAGCTCGAGCACCTGCTTCGCAATATCCTCCATCATTTGCGTGGTAAACTTATGTCCTACTTCTGGGTACCCTTTAACTACCGCATGGACCATTTTCTCTAAATATGGCTGGGTATATGAAAACGGCACTAACTGGTCTTCCTCTCCATAATACAGAAAGTACTGCTTGTTAGTTTTCTCCCTTAATCCATTATCCATAACCAGTTCAATCTGTTCGGCTAGTTTAGGCGGAAAAAGCTCAGAAAAAGTACCTGCCAAATTAGACTCATTAACCGTACTTGCCAATCGGTCTTCTAACAATTGTCGTAATCCTAAACAACCTCCAGAAATAAACGCTATTGACAAACTCGAATGCAGCATTAAATGATGAGCAATGTGTCCCCCCATCGAGAACCCGATTGCAGCAAATCGAGTCTCACTTTCAGGAACTAATATCGGCAAGTATCTCATCAATAATTGCACTTCTTTCGACCCCATTTCAATAGTCGATACCATATCAAACCCATGGCTTCGATTTCCTTCTTTCCAATCCAGATTCCTGCTTCGATCTACTATGCGACTGCCATGATTAGGCATATCCAACAACACAGGAATAACCTGGTACTGAGTTGAATCACCTTTGTTGGCGGAAAATTGCCGACATAGTTCTTCGGCCATAGGTCGCATGTTCCGTTTCGAATTCAATCGGCCATGCAAAAGGAAAACAAACCAACACTTCTTAGGTTTAGCGCGATCGTCAAAATTGACTAAAGTAACCGGCACGCCTCCAATAACTATCTCGCAATCAGCCATTCACTTATCGATGCAGAGTCTGTGTTAGTCTGTGTTAGTCTGTGTTGTACAACCGCTGTACAACCGTTGTGTTGTACAATTAGTTGTTATATTATACACCGTTGTGTTGTACAATCAGCCGTTATATTTATTATACAACCCTTCCTTGTGTTGTACAATTAGCGTTATATCTACTATTTACAAAAATGAGTCCAAAATGTGTCTAACATCTATCATCTATCATCTATCATCTATAACGTTAAGGGTAGCAGTTACCACAAAACGAAAAAAGTCCAAAAATTCTACTAAAAACATATAGAGGCAGCACCCAGATGGCTCTGGTAAAAGGCAAGAGCCATGTATGTCGATGCCGACCTCCTGTTTGTATCGAAAAAAAAGAAAACAAGAAGAGGCAGTGAATGTTGGCTATATAATAATTATCCAGGGTTAGGGTATTTAATTCTTGGGAGTTTCTCGACACCACCACCACACCATACCATTAGAACTTGTTTATTATACATATCGCTACAATAACAATGAGGTAAATAAGTTGAAAATTGGTTTTAGTTTGAACTAACATAAGTGGACGATTTGTAAGAGCGTCTAAATTTCGCCATGTTTACGGCCAGCCGGCTAAAAAGGAACTGTGTTTCGATAATCTTCATATTAGGTATGTAGATCACCATTAGTTGCCATTAGTTGCCATTAATTGGCAATAATTGGCGTTGTTGTTTTGTACTTTTTGTTGTACTTTTTCTTCTTTTATTCTTTTCTCTCTTTCTCTCTTTTTCTTCTTCTAACGCTAGTACCGATGCTTGGGATTCCAACCTCATAAAAGTAAGTATCTCTTTAAATACTCTTTTTAACCTAACTAACTCTAGGCCAATTCGAAATATCTATCGGTGAATTGGAACTCTTCTGGAGGCGGAGCTTTTGCAGTAATTCCGCTAAATGAAACCGGCAAAATTCCCGATGCGTTGCCGTTGTTCCGCGGTCATACAGCCACGGTTCTGGATACCGACTGGAATCCGTTTGATGATCAAATGGTGGCTTCTGGAGGCGCCGATGGCAAAATCGTGATTTGGAAAGTTCCTCGCGACTTTTCGGTTCATGTCGATCCGGAAAATATGGTTGAAATCGCGCCGTTTAAAACCTTGGTGGGCCATAATCGGAAAGTCGGCCATTTGCGGTTCCATCCCACGGCCAGCAATGTTTTGGTTTCGTCGTCGCCCGATTATACCGTGAAGTTCTGGGATATCGAATCGGGCGAGGCCAAAATCACTTTAACGCATCCTGATTTGGTCACCGGGTTTGATTTCAACTTCGACGGATCCTTGCTGGCTACTGCTTGTCGGGACAAGCGGATTCGGATCTGGGACCCGCGTACAGGCAAAGTTGTGGTTGAAGGACCGGGCCATACTGGTTCGAAAAGCTGCCGATTGGTTTGGTTGGGACAACATAACCGACTTCTCACAACCGGGTTTAGTCGCATGAGTGCTCGACAACTGGCGATTTGGGACGCGTCCAATCTCGCTGCAGGTCCATTGGGCGGGTTTATCCAACTCGATTCCTCTTCGGGAGTCTGTATGCCCTTTTATGACGACGGCACGCATTGTTTGTATCTTGCCGGTAAAGGCGATGGCAACATTCGGTATTTCGAGTACGACCCCGCAACCGATGTGCTGCACCCGTTGTCGGAGTACAAGTCGACCGACCCGCAGCGCGGGATCGCAGTGTTGCCCAAACGCGCGGTCGATGTTCATGGCAATGAGGTTGTTCGTATCTTTAAGACCGTCAACGATACTATGGTTGAACCGATCTCGTTCATTGTTCCTCGCCGGGCCGAGACTTTTCAAGAAGATATCTACCCGCCGGCCCTTGCGGGAGAGCCGGCTTTGACAGCCGATGCTTGGTTTGCCGGTAAGAACTCCAATCCTAAATTGGTCTCAATGGCTGATTTGTTTGACGGCAAAGTCCCGTCGGTCGAGGTGGCCCCTGATGTGCCGGTAGAAGCGCCGCCAGCAGCGTCAGCAGCAGTAGCGCCAGCAACAGCGCCAGCTGCTGCTGCGGCATCCTCGCAAAAGATTGACACTGAATCCAAGACCGAAGACAGCAATATCTCCATCCCGGCTGCGTTTGATTCCGAGAAAACCATAGACAAGGCTTTCAATAACTCGGGAGTCGACGATCTTCTTGCTAAAGCCTCTCGAATTGAAGATCCTAGTGTCAAGAAACCGGTTGAGGAACCGAGTTCTTGGGATGATGAGGACGATCTGCCGAAACCAAAGGCTGCTGAAGTCGCTGAGCCTACTAGAGCTGCTGAAGTCGCTGAGCCTACTAAAGCTACTGAGCCTGCTAAAGCTGTTGAAGTCGCTGAGCCTAAACCGGAACCAGCAGCAGCTGCAGCTGCTTCTACCGCCGCGACTACTAGCAAAGCCGGTGGAATTGCCAAACATCTGGCCGAGGTTAATGCATCTTTAAAAGACATCAAAGCTGAAAATGGCGCTCTTCGAGCCCAAGTAGAGTCTTTACAGTCGGAGCTGGCCCAAAAGGATGCGGATTATATTGCAAGATTACTTAAACTAGAAGCTGATATCGAAAAGATTAAGCTGACAATTAGCTCTGAGTAGATCTGGTTATTGCTGGTCTGATGCGGTTACAATGAGCACTATTATTTCTACTTAGACTACATTGTGCTATTCTACTTAGACTACATTGTGCTATTCTAGTTAGACTACATTGTGCTATTCTACTTAGACTACATTGTGCTATTCTACTTAGACTACATTGTGCTATTCTAGTTAGACTACATTAGTACTATTTCTACGTAGACTACATTGTGCTATTTCTACGTAGACTATAATAGTACTATTAGACTAGTTCTAATCTTGATTCTACAACTATTTGCTTATCGGGAACCAAAGATAAGCGTGCGGCGTATCTCCGACGACTTATCTCCGACGGCTCCGCTGGTAATTTACAAAAGGATATAAAGCTGCCAAGTTTTGTGGCCACAAAACTTGGCCACAAAACTTGGCAACTATTTTTAGCGATAAATTGTATCGCATTCTTATAAGCCGTGGAAATGCTTGTAGTAGAAGTTAGCGGTTCTGCTCAAGAAATGGGGTTCAAGTATGGCCAAGAGGCCAAATCGGCGATCGATGTTTGTGTGGCTTTTTATAAACAATATATTATGTCTGAAACCGGGCTGGAATGGAGTGAAATTGCAGAAATTATCACCAACGAAGTGATTCCGTACTTGGAATCGGAATGGTCGGAATATATGGACGAAATGTCCGCAGTTGCTCAAGGAGCCAAGGTTCCGGTTCTGGAGATCGTGTTGATAAATGTGCGTACCGAATTGGTGTTTGGATTATTTAAAAATGCTAAATCCACAACCGACGGATGCACTAGTTTGGCGGCAGTAAATGGCGATATGGCGATGGCGGTGGCAGGCCAAAACTGGGATTGGAAACCAGTGATTAAACCAGCATTGATGATTTTGAAAGGAAAACCTCAAGGTAAACCGGCCTTTGCTATGGTAGTGGAAGCAGGAATGATTGGCAAAATCGGAATCAACGAACACGGCGTTTCGTGTTGTATGAATGCTTTGCGTATGTCTGGCTATGATTACCACAAACTTCCTGTACATCTGGCGATGCGGAAGATCTACGAGTTTGCTAGCGCTCGAGAAGCAGCTGATTTTCTTCTTCAAAATGGACTGGGCGCGGCAGTGCATTTGCTTATTGCCGATACCGACTACGCGGTGAGTTTAGAAAGCACTGCTTACGACGTCAAAGAAATCCCACGTACTTCTCAGGGTTTGTTGTATCATTCAAACCATGCCTTGGTGCCTCATAATTCCATGGCCATTGAACCAACTTTGATTCCCGACTCGATTCCACGTTACCAACGAATTAAAGAAATCGCTTCCACTGCGCCTGTCCAGAAGTTCCGTTCTTTATCCGAATTTCTTACTTTCTTCCAGGATGTCGCCAATAGCCCTCACTCAATTAGCAATATGATCTGCGAGGCCAGTCCTATTGAGACCTTGTTCAATGTCATCATGGACTTAAAAACGCACGAAATGCAAGTCCGTCTAGGCCGTCCTGATCTGCCTGCAGAAGACTACGTATCGGTCTATCCTTAAACTACGTTAGCCAGCTACAGTTGCTACTAGTTAGTAGCTACTAGCAAGTAGCTATTTGCTACTAGCTACTACATTATATGGTATTCAATTAATAGACATTCTTATACTTGATGTACGTGCCAAACAGATACCAGCAGCTAACAGGGTCAGTTATTGACAGAAACCGAACCATCTTCGAAGAATCCGGTGAAATCCGTAAACTCCACGTCTGGGTTGGCTCTTTTCGCTACTTTCGCTTGTTCCTTTACAGGCTTCTCTTGTTTGCCCGAGTTGTGGAGGTAGTTCAACTCGGCGTTGCGCAACCCGGTAAGAACCTCCTCCGGCTCAAACTCGTCCAAGCCGATCCCCATCGACTTAACGTTCGACAAAAGCACATCCAAGGCATTTTGGGCTCGAATAAGATCGTCATCCCATCTCTGGGTATCAGCAAGAGAAGAGTCGATCAAGGTAGGATGATCAACCATAATCGACGGCTCGATGGTTCCAGACTCAAGTCCGTTTTGGTACCCAGTGATTAAGTCTTGAATTCTTTCTTGTATATCTGGAATTACAGCAGAAGCTGTACCGAATAGTGCAGGAAGTAAGAATGAGTAGACGATATTACTGAGAATCATGGTTACTCCATTATAAGACCAAATGGTACTTATATAGAAGAAGCAAAGTAAGTTTTTTTTCTTCTTTAATTTTTAAGCACATTCTGAACACTATTTGTAAATCATTTGAGCTAAAGCAGTGACTAAACGGGTAATCTTTCTCTATTAGCTTCACAAAGCTTCACTATTAGCTTCACAATTAGCTTCACAAAGCTTATGTCATACTCCTGAGTGGAAAATTCTTAGTACTCGTTGGTGAATTGATGCATATGACTGATGCATTTTACTAATGTATATGATTGATGTATAATATCGATACATCAATCATATGCATTATTATAACATTTTTATGGCAGAAATATCTGAAAGTATGATTGTTAGACCAGCGAAAACCAGAGTCGCACAATAATGTGATAGACAAAGTTTATCACCCTGGAACTTTCGGGATAGAGTTACACCAAATACGAGAGAAACGGTTGGTGAAGGATAAATTTCCAAAATAGGCATGTTATACCATTAATGCAAGAAATATTGTAGAATGTTGTCGAACTCCTCCGAGCCAAGCTCTAATTCAGTTGGAGTTGGTGATAATGCAGTGAACAAGTACGGTTGTTGATCCTGTATAACATGTAAGATAGAATCATAGAGGATTTTGGCCATGGTCCAAGTGGATCTGAGCTTTTCGAGGTAGTTGATAATGACCGAGAGTTGAAGAAGTACTAGTTCGCGTTCGTTTTCCGCTTCCGGACGGTCAAGCAGTATTAGAGCGTAGTATCGGGCAAGAATCATAAACGCAGTCACAGAACTGCAAATAAGAAGAGGATACGTGAGTTCGTCAGACACATGAGAGATAATTGTACAGAGATTGAATGCCGAAGCAACACAGCGGCGGGTACTGAGAATCTGGGTTTGAGTCGTAGCGGAAATCGGTGGTTCGGCAGGACCAGAAACAACGCCGTCACAGGAGATATTGCTAAACAGGATTTGGCGCAACGAAGAAACCGGATAGTGTAAGTAGATATTGGCAATATGGACCATGACGTTGGTATGGAGTACGCCGTGGTCGACATTGCCGAGAACATCGATCATCTCAGGAGAACCACTATGAGAAAAAGCGAGTCGTTCAGTCCATTGTCGAAGAAGAAGATCTAGCCGTGTAAATTGCGACTTCTGGATATTGTTGCTGCAAACAAGCAAACTAAGCATACTATGAACGGTTTTTGTTGCGTCATGACGAATGGTCTGAGAGTAGTTTGGTTCATCAAGAACCGGGATATTATCCAAAATCGGTAGACACGATTCAGGAGAGGCATGGTAAAGTATGACTTGAATCACATCGCAAAACCAGACATCGTTAAACGCTCGTGATAAAGTAGAAGATATTTCTGATGACGAAATCGATTGCAATCGAGAAGAATTAGCCAGTTGAGTACCTAATTGAACCACCACATTCAACTTAGATTTCATTTTATACACTAGCTGACGATTGGCTTGAAGTTGAGAAACCAAAATAACCACAAATATTGCCTGTAAAGTAACTAAATCCGGAGTAGCCAAAGCAGCCAGGGCCTGATCCAAAGCTGATTCCAAAGCCACCAATTCTGATGTCGATGTTGACGCTGATGAAGAGGATTTTAGGGCAAATACAAACGCCAATTCCAATTCTGGCCAATCTTGGATATTTCGTATAACAATTTCCTGAGAAAACAAGGCCGGGTGAGGATCGTAGACTAACCGGTAGTACCAATCAATGGCTTCATATACAGTTGAGTTCGAGATCTGATCATACTTGTCGAGGGAATTCTGAACCAAATTAGAAATATCACTCGAGGAGTATATAACTGGAGAAAGTCCGGTTGCTAAAGTTTGTGCAATATCGGTGGTTTCTGCAGTTTCTGCGACTTCTGCGACTTCTGCGACTTCGGTGGTTGTATTCACTGGCGTGGCCGGTTCAGCATTTCTAACAGCCGGTCCGGAATTTGATCCTGGAGACACTGATAATTCTGGTAACATATTAGAATTGTCTTGTTCAACAAACTCAATTGGAGACAATGATCCAGTCTTCCCCGGGATTCTACGGCCTCCTCGACGACTTTTCACATACACACAAGAAGTTTGCCGTCGTTCGCAATTATTGCAACTTGGAAGTTCTCCGTTACATTTCATATGTAGTTTTCTACATGATAAACAAGCTCTTGAAGATACTTTCAACCGTTTCTGGTTTGATGTTGTGGTTGGTGTAGTCCGGCCGGGGATTGCCGATGCGGGTCGATCTAACGACTCGGATTCTTGAATTTGAGGCTGGTATTGTTGTAGATTTTGAATATCATTAGTCATCTTGTGATAATATGAAAATCGAAAATAAAAATAAAAAAAAAAATAAAATAAAATAATAATCTCGATAGTGTATTATTATTCTCTTTGTGGATGTAATACCTTCCGGGAATTGAATGCCGGTCGGGAATTGATTAGAACCCAGTACAAAGGGGTAGACCTCAGTAGTTCACGTGATTGTACGGGGTTTGAAAAGCCCAATCGGGGAAAGCCGATGCCCGGTGATATGATGCCTCAAATGCACAGGATTAGTATAAATAAGAACAAAAATTCACTTTAAAAAAAAAAATATAATCTTAGTAGAACATGCAGTTATTCTCTTGGAACAATGTGTCTGTGGTTGTGGGCAACAACAAATGTATCTTAAGCCCGAACCACGGCGAACTAAAAGCCGGTACTATGTTAGCGTTAATGGGTTCAAGTGGCAGCGGCAAAACGACATTATTGAATGTTTTGGCTGGTAGAAGTCGTGGCAGTAATATTACTGCAGAAATCAAAGTCGATGGTCGAACAGTCTCGCCCACTGAGTTTCGGGCGATCTCGGCTTTTGTCGAACAGGACGATGCTCTTATTGGCAGTTTGACAGTCCGAGAAACCTTGGTTTATTCTGCTAAACTGGCCGGAGTATACTCTAAGTATATTCCTGAATTAGTGGATGATGTTATTGCTGCGTTGGGGTTGGCCGACCAAGCCAATACGGTGATCGGCACGGTTTTGTCGAAATCTCTTTCGGGCGGCCAGAAACGACGAGTGAGTGTGGCGACGCAGTTAGTGGCGTCTCCGTCGATTCTATTTCTTGATGAGCCCACTAGTGGATTGGATTCCAAAGCTTCCTATGAAGTGATTTCTCATATCCAGAAACTGGCTCGCAAACATAACATGATAGTAATCACTTCTATCCATCAGCCGTCCACTTCGACGTTTGAACTCTTTGACCAAGTTTTGTTTCTGGCTAAAGGCAAAACAGTCTACTTTGGTCCGGTCTTGGAAGTAGGAAAATATATGGCTGAAGCAGGATACCCGGTGCCGGCTCATTACAGTGACTCTGAGTATGTTTTAGAGGTAACCAATGCTGACTTTGACGCCACGGCGAAAAAAGTGGTGGAGAAATTGACAGAAATGTACAACAAGGCCCGAATTGATGAAAAAGCTAGCACTAATAGTGGCACTAGCAGTGGCACTAGCAGTGGCAGCACTAATAGTGGCAGCAACGGGGAAATCATTGATGAAGTGTTTAGTGACCAACCAGCTGCTTTGGCTAAACAACAACTATTACCAAAGACAACTTTGGTAAAAGCTGAACTGGTCAAAATGTGGGTACTTCTGCAACGACAGCTAGTGAAGTCAAGAAGAGATTTGTTGGCGTACCATGCTCGAGTCGTGATGTATTTAGGTCTGGCGGTGCTTATGGGCACAGTTTGGCTACGGTTAGGTACCGACCAAAAGTATATCCAGCCGTTCACCAACGCGATTTTCTTTTCGGGAGCGTTTATGTCGTTCATGGCTGTAGCATACATCCCGTCGTATTTGGAAGACTTTCGGAGTTACAAGAAAGAGCGCGCCAACGGCATCTATGGAGCCGCCGCGTTCCTTGGAGCAAACTTTGCAGTGGCAGTGCCGTTTTTGTTTGCAATCACCGTCTTGTTTTCAGTCGTGACCTATTTCATGATCGATTTCCGGCCCAATGCAAATGCGTTTTGGATGTATGTCTTGTGGCTATTCATGGACTTGCTAGCGGCCGAAAGCTTGGTGGTTTTAGTAACGTCATTAGTGCCGAATTTCGTTCTTGCTTTAGCTTTGACTGCATTTAGCAATGGTTTATGGATGAGTGTTGGTGGATTTTTAATGCCGGCCAACCTACTCAATCCGTTCTGGTACTATACTTTTTACTGGATCGATTACCAGCGGTACGTTTTCCAAGGAATGATGTTTAATGAATTTTCCAATCGAGTTTTTGACTGTGATTCCAACTGTCATTGTTTATACCAATCTAATCTGGCCAGTCAATGCCAAATCCAAGGTTCGGCCGTACTCCAAAATCTCGGCTATAACCAACCACAAGTATCGATGTGGATAGGCATTTTAATATCCATCATTGCCGCTTTCCGTTTACTAACTTGGCTATGGCTGCATTATCGCTTTTAATAATCACAGTCATGACTTCTAATTGCTCAAAAAATAGTTCTGGCTGCTATAAATAGTGAGAGATCTCTTTTCTGTGTAAATCCTACTTCAAACCTTATTTCAAACCTTCTTTGCGTTTGAGTTTCGCTTATTCCTTAAAGGTGTAGCTATAATTACAATATAGTTATTATAATAACTAGACTATAATGAGTATACTATAACTGTAGTAGTCTATTGATCTAACGACTTAGATAGAATTAGATCATCAATGCAACAATTACAGGAACAATTAAAAGACTATTCCAGACGATTGTTCCAGCACCACTAATTGTTGTTGCTGTAGGTTTAGCAGTCGTTGCAGTCGGTACTGAAGAAGCACTGTGAATAGTAGGAGTAACAAATGATTCACAGGACTGCTTAACAACGTCAGCTGGTCCGACAATTATTGTGGTGGCATATTCTTTAGGAAGATCAGTGCATGGGCAAGTCAACGGAGCACAAGTAGACGAAACACAGTATGTCACAGTAGTAGTGATAATGTCTGTGACAGTTTTAACAGTCGAAGAAGTGTTAATAGATGTACTTAGAGTAGTACTCTTAGATCTAGTAGAAGTACTTCCAGAAGTAGTAGAAATACTTCCAGAAGATGTGCTTGTAGGGGAAGATGAAATAGCAGACACTTCTACCGCTTCGCAGTTGGTTCCATTTACCAATTGTAAATGTTCTGAGCAAAAAAACACAGTTTGTTGGCCATTGAATACCACAGCATTGTTTAATAACACCTGCACATTGAACGGAACAAATTCTTGTCTTTTAGCAAGATATGTATCCACACCAATAGCAAACGATTCTCCGCTAGCCCCTAAAACGAAACTGTTTCGAGGAACAACTAATCTAGAAGGAGGCATACCAGCAATCCATTGAGCCTTTTCTGAAGTCACAGAAGCATCGATGGTATTGACATATCCAAGAACCTCGCTCTCTCGACGGACTTCCAAAACAACACTTGTGGGGGTTTCCGCAGGAACAGTCGAGGTAGCAGAGGTAGAGGAAGTGTCAGTAGAAGTCTCAGTAAAAGTAGCACTATCAGTAGAAGTAGCAGAGGTCGAAGTTCCGCTGGTAGTCGTAGAAGAGCTTGAGGAAGTGTCAGTGGTAGTCTCAGAAGAAGTAACACTGTCAGTAGAAGTAGCAGAGCTCGAGGAAGTGTCGGTAGTAGTCTCAGTAAGAGCAGCACTGGAAGAAGTGTCGGTAGTAGTCTCAGTAAGAGCAGCACTTGAAGAAGTGTCGGTAGTAGTAGCAGCAGGAATATTGATCTTAGCAATAGGATAAGGTCTATGTTCACGCTGGGCGGTCCATTCTCCCGAAGCCGAAGACAAGTTACCGGCATATAACCCGATTTTATTGTGTTCCATCACGGAATACTGCAGTAAATAAATCGGTTTAGAATCATCCTGGCTCGGAATGAGTTGGTCTCCCTGTCGAGTCCATGATATAGGCTCAGCAGTGGATTTCGTATCGCAAGTCAAGTAGTTATACATCGTGGCTAGACCGTAGTTAAGTCCTTCGTATACCAAATCAAACGTGGCGGTATCGCCAATACTCAACGTTCCCTGGTCGCCAGCAGCTCCACATTTGGCTATCCAAGTATCCGAACTAGGTTCAAGTTGTTCAAACTTCACGGTTGTCTGGGTATCGCCAATAATGAAATATGACACGGACTCATTACCAGTTCCGCTGCTCGTAAGCGATGGCGAGTACATTACGTCTTGACCAGTGTTCAAAAGGAAAAGACTATTAAAGCTGTCAAGAGCCGCAGCAGCAACAACAAAAACACTGAAAAACAACATCACAAGAGCTTTTAACGGCGTCAATTACGTCTGCCGGCTAAATAGTCTGGTTATATAGCATTTCTGCTAACATTCCTAAACGTAATGTATTAAGCATTAGCTCAATAACAAAACGACAACAAGGCTTTAGAACTAATTAACAATTCGCCGGCAATTCTTGTATCAGCCATGCAATTATCAAGTCTATCGTGAAAGTTAGGAATGAAATCTAAATATAGTACAGGTGTATTGCCAACTCGGGCCAAGAATAGATCATTAATAGCAGCAGCAGACGCAGAAGCAGCAGAAGCAGCAGTATAATTTATTTATCCAAATATACAATCTTATGTATTGTCTGTTCAATAATGTAGAATACAACCACTAACTTATTAAAGTTACGGCCAAGGTTTAATAAGTTTAAGTACGTCCACCTCTATCTCAGAAAATACCTCATCATACAACTAACACCTGTCCTTGACAAATTCTACCTAATAAACTCTGTAATTTCACAGTCATTGGCAATATTAAAATCAATTCATCAAACTTAGTGACTTCAGTCTTCAATTGATTTTAAACCTTATTTAGGCGGCCGAGCGATTAAGGTTATCTCCAAACCTTATCTGATGGAAATCTACGATCGAATAAGATCTTGTTATTTCGACTACAAGTCTAAACCAGGGACTCTAATAATTCGATTACTAGTTTATTCTGTTTGGTACTAAAACCAATGTTGCCGTTTGTTTACTAAGAAAAGTCTTATGGCCGGACAGCGTCCAACAGATATTACTCATTTGGTACATACGGTAATATTAATACAGATGTATTCTATAAACCGTAATTAAAAAGAACTTACATTTTAGATCATCAATGCAACTATTGCGGGAACAATCATAAAAAGACTATTATAGATGATTGTTCCAGCACCACTAATTGTTGTTGCTGTAGGTTTAGCAGTCGTTGCAGTCGGTACTGAAGAAGCAGTGTGAATAGTAGGAGTAACAAATGACTCACAAGACTTCTCAACAGCATGTTCAGGGCCTACAATCACTGTTGTAGCATATTCTTTAGGAAGATCAGAGCAAGGACAAGTCAGAGGAGCACAATCAGAAGATACGCAGTATGTTAAAGTGGTAGTAATTGCGTCTGCAGTGTAAATAGTAGGAGTAACAAATGACTCACAAGACTTCTTAACAACGTTAGCTGGTCCAACAATTACTGTAGTAGCATATTCTTTAGGAAGATCAGTGCATGGACAAGTCAGAGGAGCACAGTCAGTAGAGACACAGTATGTCACAGTAGTAGTGACAATGTCTGTAACAGTTTTAACAGCCGGGGAACTGCTGCTAGAAGTACTACCAGTAGTTCTCTTATATGAAGTAGATGGGCCTGTAGTGGTAGTAGAAGTGCTCGTAGGGGAAGATGCAATAGCATAGACACTGACAGCATCGCAGTTGATTCCATCAACCAATTGTAGATGTTCTGAGCAAAAAAACACAGTTTGTTGGCCATTGAATACCACAGCATTGTTTAATAACACCTGCACATTGAATGGAACAAATTCTTGTCTTTTCGCAAGATATGTGTCCACACCTATAGCAAATGATTCACCACTGCTACCTAAGACGAAACTGTTTCTAGGAACAACTAATCTGGAAGGAGGCATACCGGCAATCCATTCAGCTTTTTCAGAAGTCACAGAAGCATCGATGGTATTTACGTATCCAAGAACCTCGCTTTCTCGACGGACTTCCAAGACAACACTTGTGGGAGTTTCCGCAGGAACAGTCGAGGTAGCTGAGGTTGAGGAAGTGCCGGTAGAAGTCTCAGTCAAAGAAGAACTATCAGAAGTAGTAGCAGAGGTTGAGGAAGATTCAGTGGTAGGCTCAGTCAGAGAAGAGCTGTCAGTAGAAGTAACAGCACTTGAAGAAGTTTCGGTAGTAGTCTCAGTAGAAGTAGCAGTTTCTGAAGAGATCGAGCCAGAAGTCGTTGGTGTGGTTCCAGAAGATGAGGTACTGGTGGGTTCAGGAGACAAAAATGGACGAATTAAGACAAGTTCACAGTTGGTTCCATCAACCAACTGCAAATGTTCCGAGCAGAAGAATACCTCTTGCTGTCCATTGAATATCACAGCATGGTTTAGCACCACATCAACAGTAAATGGACTGAAATCCGGGTCAGTGTCAGTATCAATCCCAATAGCAAATGAGTCTCCGTTATGGCCTAGAACAAAGCTGTTCTGAGGAACAACCAGTCTCGAAGGAGGCATGCCAGCAATCCATGGAGCTTGTTCTGAAGTCACAGAAGCGTCGATGGTATTGACATATCCCAAAATTCCGGTTTGACTACGGACTTGTAGTATAACACTTGTGGGAGTTTCCGCTGGAATAGGCGAGGTAGCAGAGCTTGAAGAGCTGTCGGTGGTCGTGGTGGATTCACTAGTAGTCTCAGTCAGAGTAGCACTATCGGTAGCACTGGCAGAGCTTGAAGAAGTATCAGTAGTGGTGGTTTCAGTAGACGAATCTGTTAGAGTAGCACTATCGGCAGCAGTGGCAGAAGAGCTTTCCGTGGTGGTTGAGCTAGAAGCGGGAGAAGCCGGAGGGATGTCACCAGGAACACTGACTTTAGCCAACGAAACAGGACCATCACGAAATCCTATTTCGCCAGTGTCAGATGCAATAGACACGTTACCCGCAAAAATAACTTGTGTTATACTCGAGGCTCCTTTACGAACCAGATTGTAGAAATTCATAGGGCCAAAGTCGTCCATGGAAGGAATGAGTTCATTTCCATTTCGAGTCCATAGTATACGTTCATAATTAGCGGCCAGATCGCAAGTAAAGAAGTTATTCAAAGTGATTGAATAGTATGTAACTCCGCTGAGCACCCAATTAATAGTAACAGAATCACCCCTAGCTAAGGTGCCTTGGTCGCCGGCCGCTCCACATTTGGCTATCCAAGTAGCTGAACCAGGTTCAAGTTCCTCAAACTTCATAGTTGTAGATTCTAAACCATCAATAAAGAAGAAGGACACAAATTCGGAACTAGCTGCGCCCTGCGCAATTGCTGGAAATCCCTCCTGGCCTGTACCATATTCAACTTTGAAGGTAGAAGTAAAACTGGCAGCAGCCGCAGCGACAGCAGAAAAGACACTGAAAAACAACATCACAAATAACTTTGCTAGTGGTGGCAGCTGCGTTACCTACTAAACTATCCTGTTATATAGCATTCCGGCGAACATAAGAGGGTTCGGCAGTACATCTTCTAGAAGAGATATGATTGGTCATTATTTAAGATACTGACAACATGGCTTTAGAACTAATTAGTGTTTGCCGGCAAATCTGTATCAGTCCATGTTATTATCAGTGGGTTGCAAAGTCAAGAATGAAAGTCTATATAATGGTATACGTGGCTTTAGGCAAACTCGGCAGTTTTGTCTATGAAGCAACAAGCTACCAAACTAAAAAAAAAAAGAGAACTCAATAAATACTTTGTAGAATTATTATTTCAAGCTCTATACTTATTATTTCAGTACACAATTAGTACATAATCCGTGTAGTGTATAAGTAGAAAAATTAGAATTGCAGATAAGTAATAAAGTTACGGCCAAACCTTAATCGAGTAAGGTACACCCGCTCACCTCCGAAAGCTCCTCTATTATACAGATATCGCTTGTCATTAACCAAACTAATTACAAAATTTTATAATATTACAGTCATTATTAGTTTTTCCTAAGAATAAAGGCATCAAAACCAGTGACTTGACTCCACTAATTGCTTTTAAACACTATTCAAGCTGCCGAGCCAATAAGGTTATCTCAAAACCTTATAACGGTGAAATATAACAATCGAAAGAATAAGATCAGGCTATTTTGAGCTCAGTAAATTTCTACTACTTAGTTAATTCGGCTTTAGAGCGTATAGTAAATCCAGAGTTGTCGTATATTCATTAATACCCTCGTGGAAATTATTATATAGTGTCACGAACAATTGAAGGTTGTCTGGATTAAGAAAATCCTTAGCTGAAATTTCATATGAATACTAAGATAATCTATTGAGTACCGTAGTATCAGTCTAGATTGACTTAGAATAAATAAAAAATTAGATCATCAATGCAACTATTGCGGGAACAATCATAAAAAGACTATTACAGATGATTGTTCCAGCACCACTAATTGTTGTTGCTGTAGGTTTAGCAGTCGTTGCAGTAACCGGTACTAAAGTAGAAGCAGTGTGAATAGTAGGAGTAACAAATGACTCACAAGACTTCTCAACAGCATGTTCAGGGCCTACAATCACTGTTGTAGCATATTCTTTAGGAAGATCAGAGCAAGGACATGTCAACGGAGCACAATCAGAAGATACGCAGTATGTTAAAGTGGTAGTAATTGCGTCTGCGGTGTAAATAGTAGGCGTAACAAATGACTCACAAGACTTCTCAACAACGTTAGCTGGTCCAACAATTATTGTAGTAGCATATTCCTTAGGAAGATCAGTACATGGACAAGTCAGAGGAGCACAGTCAGTAGAGACACAGTATGTCACAGTAGTAGTGACAATATCTGTAACAGTTTTAGCACCCGGGGAAGTGCTAGTAGATGTACTACTAGTAGTACTCTTAGATGTAGTTCCAGAAGTGCTCGTAGGGGAAGATGCAATAGCATAGACACTGACAGCATCGCAGTTGATTCCATCAACCAATTGCAGATGTTCGGAGCAAAAAAACACAGTCTGTTGGCCATTGAATACCACTGCATTGTTTAATAACACCTGTACATTGAATGGAACAAATTCTTGTCTTTTCGCAAGATATGTATCCACACCAATAGCAAATGATTCTCCATTGCTACCTAAAACGAAACTGTTTCGAGGAACAACTAATCTGGAAGGAGGCATACCGGAAATCCATTCAGCTTTTTCAGAAGTCACAGAAGCATCGATAGTATTTACATATCCAAGAACCTCGGTTTCTCGACGGACTTCAATAACAACACTTGTGGGAGTTTCCGCAGGAACAGTCGAGGTAGCAGAACTCAAAGTACCACTACTAGTCGCAGAAGAAGAGCTTGAGGAAGTAGTAGAGGTTGAAGAAGTGTTAGTAGTAGTCTCAGTCAGAGTAGACGATCCAGTTAAAGAAGAGCTGTCAGAATTAGTTGAAATCGATGAAGATTCAGTGGTAATATCAGATGCGGAAGTAGACGACTCTGTCAGAGAAGAGCTATCCGTAGAGGTAGCAGAGGTCGAAGAAGTGTTAGTAGTAGTCGTGGATTCAGAAGTAGATGATCCAGTTAAAGAAGCACTATCAGTAGAACTTGCAGAGGTTGAAGAAGAGTCAGTAGTAGTTGTGGACCCAGAAGTAGACGACTCAGTCAGAGTTGTGCTGTCAGTAAAACTTTTAGAGCTCGAGGAAGTGTCAGTAGTAGTGGTGGTGGATTCAGTAGTAGATGTTAGAGAAGAGCTATCAGTAGAGCTTGTAGAGCTTGAAGAAGTGTCACTATTAGTCGCAGAGGAAGAGCTTAAAGATGGACTAGCACTTGGGCTAGCACTTGGGCTCTGTGGAGGAAAATCAACGACATTGAAAGAGATTTTATCGGAAAGAACCTGCACTCCTTTCTGTTCAGACATTTGTGGGTTAGCATATTGGAAGTACGTCGTAACCACACTAAGGTTGAGCTGGTCGTCCATTAAATAGAGTTTCAATTGAGAGGAGTCTTCATCCGCAATGGGGATAAGGGTAGTATCTTGTTGAGTCCATTTAATTAGTGTACGGGACCACAAATTCCCACATGTCAAGTAATCGCTCAATACTGGAATTGATACATAGTTACCATTGACAATCATTCCATTAGGGTCCGAATTCATACCAATTCCTAAGATACCCAACTCACCGTCGGCTCCACACTGGGCAATCCAAGTATCTTCCCCAGGTTCAAGGCGTTCGAACACCACTGGGAAATGTTCATAAGGCGGAAGGGTGATATATATGTCCTTGTCTGGATTTGCATCAGAATAGGAAATCCCGAATTCGGTGATGGTTCCATTTTCAGTGTTAAGCGTCAGGTTAGCTTTAAATCTGTCGATACCGGCAGGAGCAGTCGGACTGCTGGAAGGAGAGCTTGAAGAAGAAGTAGCAGAGCTAGTTGTAGTGTCAGAAGTAGACGAGTGAGTCAGAGAAGAGCTGTCAGTAGAAGTAGCAGAGCTTGAGGAAGTATCAGTAGTAGTGGTGGTGTCAGAAGTAGAGGATCCAGTTAAAGAAGCACTATCGTTAGAACTAGCAGAAGAGCTTTCGGTGGTGGTTGTGGTGCTATCGCTAGAACTAGCAGAAGAGCTTTCGGTGGTGGTTGTGGTGCTATCGTTAGAACTAGCAGAAGAGCTTTCGGTGGTGGTTGTGGAAGAACTAGTGATTGAAGAGGAGCTGTCACTAGTAGTAGAGGTAGCACTAGTAGAGATATCGTCCGGGATATCAACTTCAACAAATGTCACTGGCGAAGGACTCTGAAAAACGACAGCCGGAGAATCGCTAGAAAGGTTTATTAAACCTGCTATAGGTTCTTTGTCTGACAATAGAAACAATCCTCCTCGAAAAAGATTCTGATACAGAGTTATATCGTCATTAGCCACGGGATGCAAAGTATTACCACTTTCTTCCCATGTGACTACCGTGCCACTGGCATCTTTGTCGCATGCTAAATAATTTTGAGCAGTAAAACTAAAATTAGGCTGCCCATTCGCCGCAGGAATGGACTGAAAAGTTGCAGATTCACCAATAACCAAGGTTCCCAGTTCGCCGGAAGCTCCACATTTAGCTATCCAAGTATTTGAACCAACTTCAAGTCGTTCAAATATCACAGGAAATGGATCAAGTGGAGATTTTGGGTCTTTCACAGCCAAAATTGGAAATGGCGGGGAATCTATCGAGCTATATAAAAGCTCAGGATTCATGGAGACCCCGTTTTGACTAAGTACCAAGGTAGACGTAAAACTGACCGCCGCCGTAACAGCAGAAAAGACAGTGAAAAACAACATCACAAATAACTTTGCTAGTGGTGCCAATTACGTTACCTACTAAACTATCCTGTTATATAGCATTTCAGCTAAGGTAAAAGCAGTTGGCAGTACATCTTCTAGATGAGATATGATTGGTCGTTAGTTCAACTAAATGACAACATGGCTTTAGAACTAATTAGTGTTTGCCGGCAAATCTGTATCAGTTTATGCTATTATCAGTGCGTTGTAAGGTTAGCAAGGAAAGTCTATATAACGGTATACGTGTCCTCAGTAAACTCGGCAGACTAGTTTAAACCAGCAAGGTACAACATTAAGAGAAAAGAGAACTCAATAAATACTGTATATAATTATTATTTCAAGTATTCTTTAGTGATTGTTGAGTACAATGTTGTGTTTTATACCAATAGTTATGAGTACAATGTTGTGTTTTATACCAATAGTTATGATTACAGATTACTATTAGAAAAGTTACGGCCAAGATATAAAGTTTCTGCACAATACTGCACAATACTGCACAACAGTGCACAACAATGCATTATCAGTAATTGGATTCAAAGATAAACGGGTTAAATGCAGTTGGTAGATAAATTTGGTAAAAATCTAGCCACAAGAGATCAAATACAGTGATACTACAAATACATAATACTACACTACAAGTGCTCCATACAGTAATACTACACTACACTACACAATACAATACAATACAATACAATACAATACAATACAATACAATACAATACAATACAATACAATACAATACAATACAATACAATACAATACAATACAATACAATACAATACAATACAATACAATACAATACAATACAATACAATACAATACACAATACTACATTACACTGTAGTACATAACACAATATTATTATTATTAATACAATACTATTATTACTAATACAATACTGTTATTATTACTAATAGTATACTCTATACAATACTACATTATACTACTATTACACTACCTATTCTTGGGACATTGCCAAAATAAACCCAACTTCCGACAACTCGTTATTTTCTCACAATCATGGTACGTAGACAACCACCATAATAAACCAACCAAATAAAACCTGATTAAATATTTACTAACTCAGGATTTCGAGTCTTTGGAAGATCTGGACGGCGTGCGGTTTAGTTGGAACGTGTTTCCGTCCACCCGCATCGAAGCCACCCGCACCGTGGTTCCTATAGGAGCAGTTTACGAACCCCTCCATGAACGAGACGATCCCGAAAAACCGCCACTGAGTTTATTGCCATATGAACCAGTCGCTTGTAAAGCGCCCTGTCACGCCATTTTGAATCCGTTTTGCCACGTCGACCCGCGCTCAAACACTTGGACTTGTACCTTCTGTTCCAACCGCAACCCGCTGCCGCCGCAGTACAAAAACATCTCCGAAGCTGCTCGCCCGCAGGAACTGATGATCGAAAACTCTACCACCGAATATATTCTTTCCCGTCCTGCAGTTACCCCGCCGGTTTTCTTGTTTGTTGTGGATATCTGCCAGCCCGCCGATTCCTTGAAAGATCTCAAGGACTCCATTATCGTCAGTTTGAGCTTGTTGCCTCCTACGGCGTTGGTGGGACTCGTGACTTTTGGCACCATGTGTCAATTGTACGAATTGGGATGCACCGTCAGTAAGAAATCCTATGTGTTTCGTGGCGACAAGGAATACTCAGCCAAAAACGTCCAGGACGTGTTGGGTTTGATGGCTCCCACTTTGCGTCCCAATAGTGGTCCGGCCGGTCGTCCGCAGCAGTTGAGTCAGGCCGCTTTGCGTTTTGTTCAGCCAATCCAAGCCTGCGAGTTCCAGCTCACTAATATCTTAGAAGAACTCCAGCCCGATAGCTGGCCCGTGGCTAATGATCATCGTTCTTTGCGTTGTACTGGAACCGCTTTGGCCGTAGCAGTAGCGTTTATGGAAACCGCGTTCCATGACTGTCCCGGCCATATCATGGTGTTTGCCGCGGGACCCGCTACTCAGGGCGCCGGAATGGTGGTCGGGCCCGAACTGCGCGATCCGATTCGATCGCACCACGATATCGATCGTGGTCACGCCAAATACTATAAACGAGCTTGCAAGTTCTACGAGTCCTTGGCCCAACGGGCTAGTGTCGCGGGCCATGTGGTCGATATCTTTGCCGGCTGCTATGACCAGATCGGTATGGCCGAAATGAAGTATCTCCCCAACTTTACCGGCGGCTGCATGGTTCTCACCGATAGTTTCATTAGTTCCTTGTTCAAACAGACTTTCCACCGCTACTTTGAAAAAGACGCCAATGGCTACCTCCGCATGGCTTTCCAAGCCACTATGGATGTCATCACCAGCAAGGAAATCAAGGTCCAGGGATTGATGGGCCATGCAGTTAGTCTCAACAAGAAAACCTCACAGGTTAGTGAGACCGAGATCGGGATTGGCGGCACTCGCGCCTGGCGCATGTGTGGCATTGCCCCCGGCATGGCCTACGCCACGTTTTTTGAAGTGGTTTCCCAGGGCCCGGCCCAGGTCAACATGTCCTCGACCACCGCCATGATCCAATATGTCACCACGTATTTCCACTCCTCCGGCACGTGGCGGTTACGGGTGACCACGTTGGCGCGCCATATGGCTCCCGGCAGCGATGCCAGGATTGCCGCGTCCTTTGACCAAGAAGCCGCCGCTACTTTAATGGCCCGGTTAGCCGTCTTCAAAGCCGAGGTCGACGACCATAATGACATTCTCCGCTGGGTCGACCGGATGCTGATTCGGTTGTGCCAGAAATTCGCCGACTACAAGAAAGACGACCCCAGCACGTTCTCCTTGGCCGAGTCGTTCCGGCTCTTCCCGCAGTTTATCTACAATCTCCGCCGGTCCCAGTTTTTGCAAGTCTTCAACAACTCGCCGGACGAGACTGCTTTCTATCGCCATGTGCTCTACCGTGAAGGGGTTTATAACAGTCTGATTATGATCCAGCCCACGTTGACCTCGTTTAGTGTTGATGAGGACCCTCACCCGGTGCTTTTGGACACGGTTTCCATCAAACCCGATGTGATCTTGCTGCTGGACACGTTTTTCCACATTCTGATCTTCCATGGGGAGCTGATTGCGCAATGGCGGAAAGCTGGCTACCAAGAGCAAGAGGAGTACGAGTACTTGCGAGAACTTTTGGCTGCTCCTCGACAAGAAGCGGCTGCGTTGCTGACGGACCGGTTCCCGTTGCCGCGGTTTGTGGTTACTGATGCCGGCGGGTCGCAGGCCCGGTTCTTGTTATCGAAACTAAACCCGTCGACGACCGACGACGCGGGCCAGAACTTCGGCAACACTATGGGCACCTCTACGTATGTCCATACGGACGACGTGTCTCTGCAGACATTCATGGCCCATCTGGCGAAACTGGCAGTCACCGGCAGCAGCTAAACAGGCCAGCCAGCGACAGCGCTAGCTAGCACGCTATAGCGTCAGCTAGCTCGAGCCAGATCGAGCCAGATCGATGTTATGATGCTACGATTACAGTTCTATTGCACTAGTATTGCACTAGTGTTGCACTAGCGATGCAATAGATCTCATGATTTCTCTTCTTCATTATACTAAAAAGAAACTACCTATGTTGTCTACATCTTGTCTTCATCTTGTCTTCATTTTGTCTTCATCTTTGTCTATATCGTTGGCAGCAGCAGGTGAGCCGGGTAACTCTAATCATTTAAACTAATCTTCATTCACTCCTCTCTTTCTACTTCATCTCTTTCCACTCATCTCTCCCCGTGTTCATTAATTATATTTTATTTAATACTTCAGTGATAAAGGAAAGAACACAGATTAAAAATGCGACATGCACCTGAATTCTTAAACTACGTAAACCGTTCTCCGTCGCCGTACCATGCTGTAATGTCCTCGATTGAAATTCTCGAAGCCGCCGGGTTTCGCAGATTGCACGAAAACAGACCTTGGAATCTAAATGATTCTTGCCGCTGGTTTTATGTGACACGCAACGATTCGTCGCTGATTGCGTTTGTGTTGCCGAACTCGTTAAAGGAGTGGGCGCGCAATAAAACTTCCGGATCGTTTACTATCATTGGAGCGCATACCGATTCGCCGTGTTTGCGAATCAAACCGGTGTCGGCGAAACCCGATGTTGCCGGCTACCAACAAGTTGGAGTTGAAACGTACGGTGGCGGCCAATGGGCGACGTGGTTTGACCGCGATCTGAGTGTGGCCGGCCGAGTGGTGTACAAAGTGGACTCCGAGCCGAAATCCGCGTTGGCCACGGAACTCGTGGATCTCGAGCGCCCGATCTTGCGCATTCCGACGTTGGCCATTCATCTGAACCGTGAAGCCAGCACCAAGCATGAGTTCAACAAGGAATCCCACTTGTGTCCGATTGCCGGTCTGACAGATGACTTCGAGCGGATCGAATGGTCGCCCCCGCCTGGATCGGATATTGATGCAGTACTGCCTTCTCTCATGGAACGTCATTTGCCGGAACTGGTGGAAATGGTAGCCGAAGATGCGGAAATTGATCCCGACTTAATCAGGGACATGGAGCTGGTGTTGTACGATACCCAGCGGGCCAAGTTGGGCGGACTGCATGACGAGTTTGTGTTTTCGTCACGTCTCGACAATTTAACCTCGGCGTTCTGTGCGACTCGTGCATTGATTGAGTCTACTTGGTTCGAGCAAAAAACGTCGGTTTCGGTGGTGGCTTTGTTCGACCACGAGGAGATCGGCAGCCAGTCGGCCCAGGGAGCTCGGTCGCATTTCTTAAAACAAGTGTTGGAACGGGTATTTCTGATGTCGGCAAAAGCCCCCAAACAATCCAAGGCCAAATCGGTGGCAGACATGGAACAGTTTCAAGCAATTTTGGCTCGCTCCATTTTCTTGTCGGCCGATATGGCCCACGGCGTGCATCCCAACTATGTATCGAAACATGATGATACCCACCGGCCGGTGCTAAACAAAGGCCCGGTAATCAAGATCAATGCCAATCAGTCCTATGCCACAAACTCGATCGGTATCTCGGTGATAGAAGAAGTAGCCCGCCGGGCCTTGCCGAAAGTGCCGCTTCAGTTATTTGTGGTGCGCAACGATTCTCCGTGTGGCTCTACTATCGGGCCGGCCCTGGCGGCAGATCTGGGCATGCTTACAATTGATATTGGCAACGCGCAGTTAAGTATGCACTCTATCCGTGAAACCGGAGGGCGAGAAGATATTGAACATTCCGTGCGGCTCTTCCAGGCATTTTTCCAGCACTCTAGTGAAGTATTCAACTCCATGGAGGATTATTAGCAGCAGCAGTAGCAGCTGTAGCAGCTGTAGCAGTAGCGACAGCTATCTGCTACAGTACGACAATACAACAGTACGGCAGTACAACAGTACAACAATACGGCACTACGGTACTACGGTACTACGCAATACGACAATACGCCAATACGGCAGTTCGGCAGGAGATCCTTCATAAGAGCTACAATATGACTATACGACTATCGACTGGCTAAACGGCTATATGTCAGTAAGATCTGTCATATGGTTGTCCCATGGTTGTCCCATGGTTGGCACATGGTTGGCGCATATACAGTATCTCGCTATATCATGTTACAATTGTTGGTCTTATAGTGCTCGCTTTTTCTCGGCCAGCTACTTTCGCTCGGCTAGCTGCCAGCTACTTTGCCAGCTGCTTTTGCTTGTCGATAAGACCCTCAAGGATGTTGCGCACATATCCAGGGACTTCTGCTTTACTTTGCGAGTCGTAATCGAAAGTGACGAGGTTTTCACGGATTCTAGCAGCCACAATTTGTTTGCGATGGCTGATCACCAAGCCTCGAAGATAAAAGCGGTCTTTGGCGATCTCCGAAACCCGATGGACAACAGTTACTGTGTCAGGGTATTTGATAGGATACTTCCATTCCATATCGACCGACCGCAGAATAGGACCCACGCCTTTGCCGCTCATGAACTCGGTGTTGGCAAACGTTTGGAAGAACGAGTTCACGCGAGCAGCTTCAAACCATTTGAGATAAACCACGTTGTTGACATGGTTAAACACATCTTCATCGCCCCACGTGACATCGCGGGTTTGCAACCCGGCCAATTCCATGTTGTACGTTCCAGACGATACGTTATCGAGCCGGGCTTCTCGAACCGCTTCTTTATTTACCAATTCCTGCATCCAGGTACAGGTAGCAACCCCGCGATAACTGTTTCGATAACTGTTTCGATAACTGCCTAGATAACTGCGATTTGAAATTGCATGTTTGGCAATATTGTGGTTGTTAACTCGCAGCATCAGAAAGAATTTAAAAAGAAGAAAACAAAAGAAAACAAAAGAAAACCAAAAGCAAACCAAAAGCAAAATCGGGTTTGAGTGTGGGATGTGTGGTGAATTATCTTTTTTTTCTTCTCTTTATCAATTATCGAGTTTATTTTATACCCCGGACTTTTTAGGTGTGAATACTGTGTTGTGTGTATTATAATAGGTTGTGCCCCTCTCCTCCCCCGCGCGCGCGTGCGATCCAATCTATCACGTGATACGGTAAGACCCCGGGACTGACTGACGGCCAGGCCTCAACACCCAATTTATATTTATTTCGTTGCCATGGAAACTCTGTTTGTCTCCTCCCACTACTTTCCAACCACACTCACTTCTTCTACCACTCACTACCAAAACTCGGATTGTCTGCATACATACGACTTTCTGACACCGCTGGTGTTGTTTTGGCCTGCCTGTGTTTGCGTTGGCTTGACTACTTTGTGTGTTTTCAACCCGCCAACTCGCCGCCCGCCGGCGAGTTCCTTTACTCTTTCTGCTGTGCTTTTACGACTTCAAAACTACCACTTCAGGCAAGAGACTTCAGACTCCCAGAAACTTCAGAAACTTCAGAAACTTTGGTGGTTTAAGACTTTTTTGTACTTAAGCCTTTAGTGCTTTAAATCTTAGTACTTTTAGTCTGTTTATACTTAAGTCTTTTGTTCTTAATCCCTTTGTTCTTAATCTCTTTGTACTGCTTCTTTCTTTATACTGCTGTTGCCCTTGTTGCCTCTACTTTCTGGTTATCTTTTATGGCGGATGTGGTTTCGGTCCCCCCGCGTGAGCTTCAACATAAAGAAGCCGTTGCTGCCCGATCTGCCGCTTCGCCTCACCATTACGCCCGTTCGGCGGCGTTAGTTCAATCCTCGCAATCCCATACGCCTTTACAAGGTCAATCTCAGTCGGGTTTTAGCTATGGAAGTCCTTACCGTGGACAAGTTCCTGGATCCGACCGTCCGGCTACTCCCGAAACGCCTGGAAACCGCACTTTGCCCGCTACTCGCAGCTCGGCCAACCAGCCCAGTCGTAACGGCGTCAATCGATCCGCTCCCGAAGAAGAACCGCGTTCTTGGCTCGGGTTAGACTTGTCTGGTCAAGGTCTGCGGTTGGTTTCACGGTCCTTGATGCGATTCGATTTCTTGGAGTCTCTTTATTTGGGCTACAATAAACTTACTGTTCTGCCCCCGTCCATTTCCCAACTCCGCCGACTTAAAACCCTGGATCTCACCCACAATTTGTTGACTGAACTCCCGCCTGAAATCGGCTTGTTAGCCAACTTGCGCAAGTTAATGCTGTTCGATAACAATCTTCGTGATCTCCCTAAAGAAATAGGCAACCTCTGTCAATTGGAGTTTCTCGGCTTGGAAGGAAACATTTCTTTGCCTGATCGCTACTTCAAACTTCTTCTAGAAAACGGTACTCGAGATTTGATTGTCAATATCCGCGATAATGCCCCTGTTCCTCAACCCCCGGCGCCAAGAGTATGGCTCGATGCTGAAATCTCCTCGTCCTCGTCGTCATCGACGTCAGCTGCTGCTGCTGCTGCTGCTTCTTCTGCTGCAGACGAACCCCATTCGAGTCTGGATGGCACGAAATGGAAACATTTGCAATTGCCAGGATCTATAGGTCGCGAGGCCGGTCTCGCGGCAGTCCAGAAACATAAATCGTCGTTAGATCCTCAAACGCAATTTGTGGTTATGACCTTTAATATTCTTTGCGACCGCTATGCCACTCCGCAGATGTACGGGTATACTCCGTCGTGGGCCTTGGAGAAGAACTATCGTCTGGACCAGATCATGAAGGAACTGGTGGCTTCTGAGGCGGATATCATCTGTCTGCAGGAGATCGATGTCGAGTCCTATGAGGAGTTTTTTATTCCCAAGCTGCAAAAACTGGACTATGGCTATGTGTTCTATAATAAGTCCCGGCCCTGGACCAAGAACAGTTCTGAGCGTCGCAACATCGACGGGTGTGCGATTTTCTACAAAACCACCCAGTTCCGTCTGTTGGAAAAGCATCTGCTGGAATTCAACCAGCTGGCATTGCAGCGAGACGACTTCAAGCGGACCGAGGATATATACAACCGCGTGATGAACAAAGATAACATTGCGGTTGCGGCGTTTTTGCAGCATCTGTCTACCGGCTCGCGTCTGATTGTGACTAGTGCCCATTGTCACTGGGACCCCAAATTCAAGGACGTGAAGTTGGTGCAGGCTGCATTGCTGGTAGATGAACTCACGGCTCTGAGTCGCAACTTGCACTCACTGCCCATCAGTTCCGAGGACTCGTCTTCCGAGACAACGGAGACAACGACGACAACGACGACGGCAGCGGCGCCTGTGGTGTATTCCTCAAGCGACAAGATCCCCGTGGTAATCTGCGGCGACTTCAACTCGACTCCCGACTCTGGAGTCTACGAACTTCTGTCCAAGGGCAAAGTGGCTTCCTCCCACTCTGATCTGGAAGGCCGGATGTACGGTAAGTTCACCGAAGAAGGCATCAAACACAGCATGGCACTTCGGTCAGCATATGCGGGCATTGGAGAACTTCCATTTACGAACTTGACACCAGGATTTACTGGAGTAATTGACTATGTATGGTACACCACGATTTCGCTCGGGGTAGATGCTGTGCTAGGACCCATTGATAATGACTATGCTTCTAAAGTGGTTGGATTCCCCAACCCCCATTTTCCTTCTGATCATATTCCGTTGTCGGCATGTTTGCACTTCAAGCTGCCGAAGGATGC
>JAJMFE010000062.1:0-21227 GCA_030574555.1 Tortispora phaffii | reverse complement strand
AACATGGTCAAAAAAGAATTACTAGATAAATACGATACATTTCTTTTTGACTGTGATGGAGTTTTATGGTTAGGAGACCAACCGGTGGCTGGTGCTAGTACTGTAATTGAGGAATTATTAGCCGCCGAAAAGCAAGTATTGTTTGTAACCAACAATTCCACGAAATCTCGAGCTCAGTATGCGAAAAAGTTCGAAAAACTCGGGTTTAAAAATGTGACTGCTGAGAACATTTTTGGTTCTTCTTATGCAACTGCCGTTTATCTTAGTCGGGTTGCAAATGTCGCCAAAGCCTTTGTAATAGGAGAATCAGGATTAGAGGAAGAACTGCGATCGGAGGGAATAGAAGTGGTAGGAGGAACCGATAGTGATCTGCGACGTCCAATTGAAGAAAAAGACTATTTGGCGATCCAGCCAGATCCGTCGATTGGCGCCGTGGTGTGTGGCTTAGATCTGCATTTTAACTATTTGAAAATCGCTCGAGCCCAAGCGTACCTGGAAAACCGTGATACTCTATATATTGCCACCAATATCGATTCGACGTACCCAACACATGGACGATTGTTTCCGGGCGCAGGCACAGTATCTGCAGCGCTAAGTTGTTGTTCAGGACGAACTCCAACGGCCATCGGCAAGCCGAGCTCGAAGATGATGGATGCGATTCAAGCCAAGACTCGGTTTAATCCATTGCGGACGATCATGATAGGCGACCGTCTAAACACCGATATTGCGTTTGGAAAAGCAGCTAATTTGGCGACTTTATTAGTGCTATCGGGGGTCACCAAACCTCAAGATGTGTCGATACTTCCAAAAGAAGACCGGCCGGATTACATCTTTGATACTATTGCTGATGCTCTATAAGACTACTGAAGATGATTTAATATTTGTTATCCTATGCCCGTTACTAGAGAAATGTGGAGAAGAGAAAACAGAGAGAGCAGAGAGATTCGAATTTGTGAGACTATTTTGAGCCTCCTAATGAGCTAGTGAGCCTACTAGTGAGACTGCTAGTGAATTGTCATGAAACTGTTAGAGTCTGTTTTTGTTCTTCTTCTGCTCTGTTTCTGCTCTGTTTCTGCTCTGCTTTTGTGATACCTTCTCCTATTCATGATATATACTGATTTTTAAAGACCTTCCGTGATATCGCCATATCCGTTCCCGAGTGTTAATTTTAAGCGGTCTGCCGGACTCGTCGGAATATTCCAAACTGATATTAGGAGAGTTTCCTCGACGACGGTATACGCGAGTAACTGCCGCTTCGATCTCGCCTAATAAAGTGATTAATTTGGTAGCCGGATCTTGTTCGGTTATACTGAGGACTCTGGAATCATGAAGAGTCATATCTTGCAAAACAACTGTTAGATGAACGAGTTTGCCGAATTCTATAGCTCGAACTGCGTCTTCGTCGTAGAAAGTGGAATCGGCAACAGAAACTGGTTGGGGGTCTTGATAGATTTCAAAAGGTTCTTTATATTTCAACGATTCATAATCTTTGAATCCTGAAGAAGATCCGAATTCAGGTTGAGTATATAAATTCATGGCGACTAAACTTGGAGATCGACGCATTGTTAATTGATTGACAATAAAGAAAAGAAAAAAAAAAAGCAAGATAAGAAATAGCCAGAACTATTTGGAGAACGAGAATAAAAAGAAGACACAAAGTAAAAAGAAGGACCAAAGTACTTTATATAAATTATTTAAAGTACTTAAAAGAAGGCTGTTTCAAGAAAGAATTGGCTGGGTCCCTAATCTAACAATGCTGGTTTTTGCCAGCCATGTATCAAAACGGTTGTATATATTCTCTGATCAATGGATAGAAAAGAACCAGCCATTAAGCCCAATTGAGGTAAAAGGGCATTACAAAAGTCTAATTAAAACCTTATTTTGATTGAAGGCTGGTGATGCATTATTCCAATCCAACGGTCAATAGCTAGGGCACCAAAGGGTAGCTAACGGCAGCTAAGGCAACTAAGGCAACTAAGGGAACAAAAATAAATGGCACAATTGAAAAACAGCTAAAAACAAATTATTTACTACATGTAACTAAGAATCGAATAATCAAGTCAAAAGAACTGGGTTTGGAAAAAGAAGTAGAATAACTTTAATTATGGACTAAGAGAAAGTTTAGATGAGAGAGTTCTTTGAGCAATAAGTAAAACATGAGCAAAACAACTAAACACAAAGGCTAACAAAGGCTAGCCTAAGGCTAAAAATAAATCAAAAATACAAAAATACAAAAATACATTCTTGATATTAATTAGATTGTTCAATATAAAATAAGTAGCATAAAAAGATTTGTATCTATTCAGAGAACTACAAGTGCAACTATAGATGTTAGTAAAGCTGACACTATAAAAGGATATTAAGCAGATATTCAACAGAATTTATATAAGCAATATTTAAGTAAATTGGAATTTAAATATTATATTATATTATATTATATTATATTATATTATATTGTAATAGTGATTTCCTACTCTTTTACTGCACGTTCATTTCTGTTTCATTGCTCCTGCTGCTCTTTTGTACCAATTGGGATTTAGAAAGTGACAACCAGAAATGCGCCAATTATATAGGCAACTATTGCGAGAAACCACATTACTAAAACCTAAAGTGGTAAAAGAAATAAACCCCGGAGTAAAGAAACTAGTAGAAATAAATAAAAGTCATGAACATCATCCTATACGATGGTTAAGGCGAAGCTGGGAAAGCAATCTTGCCGATGAAGAAGGAAAATGGTTGGGGAAAGAAGTGTTGAATTTTTTAAAAGCCAAACGGACCCGGACAACATTAAGAGAATTGTATCATCCTACAAGTACAATGACGGAACAAGAAAGAGTACGATTGACGGCACGAAGAGTGGGATTAGAAGTTCCAAAAAAAGCGCTGGTAAATGAAGAAGCAGAGGCTCGAATGAAAGAAGCAAAGAGAGAAGAAAAGAGTGAAGAAAGGAGAGAGGAGAAAAGTAAAGAGAAGAGTTAAACAGTTAAACAGTTAAACAGTTAGACAGTTAAAAAGAACATACAGATAGTATAGAAAGTAGCATTTATTCCGTGCCAGCACATTAAAGTCGTAAATCGTAAAAGGATTGTGAGTAGAAAGGAGGGTAGCGCACTAGTGCATGTGCATAGTGCATAGTGCACTATTGAAGCGTAAAAGTAGGGCATAAAACGTAAAGGAACGTACTAGCTGCAGCTGCGGTGGCAGCTATAATAGAAATCGAAATCGCTATTAGCTATCGCTAATAGCTGTTGCTAATAGCTTTGCTTGCAATAGTAAGAAATCGATTAACTAATAGCTATCGCTATTAGTTCATCTATTTAGCTTTCGCTGTGCTGCGCTAAGTAGAGATCTCGTCAGAGCGCCAGATGCGTGAGAACAAGTTCGATCGCGAGGAGCGCGAAGAAGGAAGTTTAGGCGGGATCGCTTCTTGGCGAACTGTGTAGGCGTCAACAGCCGCCGAAGCGGCCGAGACATCGTGGAAACTGCGGGCCGAGCGGGGAGTGCGAATATGGACCGGCATTCGAGATAATGAGCGAGGAGTGTGGAGCTCGTCGGTCGAAGAGGCAATAGAAGACTGCGAAAGACTCGGCAGCATTGAGGCGGGCGAGGCTTGAATCGAACAAGGAGAAGCTGCAGCAAACGAGTGTAATGAAGAAGTTGAGTTTGAGCGACTATACGAAGGTCGATAATATTGCGGGGAGTTACCTGCAGTAGCTGCTGCAGTAGTAGCAGTAGCAGCAGCTGCGGTAGCAGCTGCTGTAGCATTAACAGCATTAACAACATTAGCATTAGCATTAGCAGCAGAGTAACGGGCAGCCAACTGATGCTTAATTGGAGCCAAGAACGGCGCAAAATGAGCTAACAAATCATGGTTAGTGATCCGCAGATCCCAGTTTAACAAGTACAATAACTGGCGTTCCATGAGATTGACTTCCGGCAAGGAAAATAAGCCTTCGGTGTACCGTGCCCAATGTTTGTTCTTCGGCGAACTATCGTTAAGGTTTTTCGCGGCCAGAATCAAACATGCCATAAACACTCGATGGCATGTACAAGGCATGCCTTTCGCCATAGCCGGCAAACGATCTCGCAATCGAGTCAAGTAAACTAAAGACGACATCAAAGTAGCGGTTTTCACATTGGATCGATGAACCAAAGTCGAAATAAACCGCTGTAAAGACGGCAACCCAAACCCCGACGGTGAAGTTGGCGGAGACGGCAAAGACGACGTCGCAGCGGCTGTGGCAGTTGTCGAAGCCAGCGATTGCGCGGTCGGCGCACATTCAATAACACTCGAAGCGACCGATGCCAAATACGCAATCATCTGCGGCGAAACTGGAGATCGAATAAACGAGTCCAATGCAGCCAAATCGAAGGACATAGCAGTGGTAGACATAGCGGTAGCAATAATAGCAGAAGCAGAAGCAATAGCAGTAGCAGTAGCAGTAGCAATATCAATAGCAATAGCAGAAGCAATAACAGCAACTACAAGAACTACAAAACTGCAAAACTGCAAAGAACACCAAAAACAATAAAACAACAATAATGGCAGCAGGTACCTCTAATTATATAGTCCTGCGCAAATACAGGAGGCAGGCAAGAATCTGGCATGCAGGGGGCTTGATTAGAGTTAAATTAACCATTTTAAGGTTTGAGGGCTGGTTTTCTCTGTCTAGGCAGGGCCAACACGCGCCCGCAACGTTGCTCGGCTTTAAGCATCAACGTCGCAGGATTCTCCTTGAATTCACTAAACCGGCTTATTTCATGCTAATTAGTGGTTGTTTCTGCTGATTTTCCTTTTTTCTTTCTTTCGTTTTGTTGTCTTTGTTGTCTTTGTCCTTTCTGTCTCATATCGTGTTTTAGCTTTCTCTTTCTTACTCTTTCTCACTCACTCTTACTCACTTACACTCTTTCTCTCACTCGCGCTCACTCACTCTAGTTTCCCAATCTTTCTCAACATCGCATATTCGCAGACCCTGAACTACCCTGAACTATAAACAGCGACCCTGCATATTCATTCTAACAATAACGCCTTTTTTTTTTTTTTTGGATTTATTATTTCTCATAACTGTAACTGCTCCCGCGCCGTTTTTCCATTAACTAATTCCCGCTCGGGCTCAATATCTCCTTTGTGGTCTTGGCATATCTTTTAAAGTTCAACTCTCTATTATTCAAAACTCTATTGTCTTTTTTTTTCCCGCTTAGGTGCTTTAGAGCCTTTTTTTTCTTGCATTATAACGGACGAACCTCCTCTTTTAATATTGAGGCCAACTTCTCGGTTACTTGTAACATTCTAGTTTATACTTAACTATTGTAGTTATATCTTTTATACTCTGTTTACTTTCTCCTATGATTAATATTATTCAATCCCTGATGATATCGCTCATTTGTACTCTAACTTTTTAATCTCTCTATCTCTTGGCTTATGTTGATAATACACGGTTTTGGATGATAACTTTTCCTCCGAATAAATTATAAACCTCCCAATCACACAAAAACTTTATTTCGCGTGCTTTTCTTTGTGCAACACTCGCTGCTACAACTGCTGCTACAACTGCTGCTACAACTGCTGCTGCGGTTGTTTCATTACTTTTTTCCTGTTATTGTTATTGTTATCCTGTTATGCTGCTATTTTTATTGTTCCAGTCGTTGTTATTGTAATATTTACTATCTGTTTGGCGTATTACTCTGCTTGGTACAAGTAGCGCGATCACTATACTTACAACTCTATCCATTCTACGTTTTTGTTTTCCTGCCAATCACAAAGCTTATTGTTACCCCTCCAGGGATACCAATAATGTTGGTTCTGACGTCGATCATCGATGTAGAATGGTATTAGGATATATTTCCGAATTAGGCAATCTAGCCAAATAGCTAGCTAATAGCTATTAAATACAGCTATTATACAGCTATTATACAGCTATTATACAGCTATTATACAGCTATTATACAGCTATTATACGCTATTATATAGTCTTGCTAGTATGTTGATATTCTCGATGTCGTTTGCTATGCTGATATGTCGACGTTCTATTACACTGATACTACCTAGTATTTTATAGGCTTTACAGCTATCTTGGCCATCTTTCTGAGAATGCTCTCTTTTCTTTAACTTTGGTCCTTCACTTTAAAGACCGTATCCAAACGCAAGCTTGATCGGCTGGATATAGTATGAATGAAGGTTGGCCTCCACCGCCGGCTCGTCGCCTGTAGGAACTCCCGTAAGGGTAAACAGCACTCGGGTCTCTGGAGATCCCGGCACCGGCGACAGTTTAATGGTTAGCTGGCCAGCAGATTTCCAATCGGGCAATTTCCACGTCTGCACTATTTCATGGCTACTCAGACTCACAAACTCTCCCGAAACGTTTCCGCCAAACAACGAGTATTTCCCGCCCGCCGCAGCCGTCCATGCTCCAGGTGTCCCGCGAGCCCAAACTGTCACTCGTTCAGGTTCAGTAAATGTCTTGTAGGCATCTTCGGTCGAGCAGCTGAACGACGTTTCCACTGTAACTGTGGATCCGGTTTTAGCAGTTGAAGAAGCACCACCAGAGGCAGCAGCAGCCCCGCCTGATGTCGATCCTCCTCCTGTTCCTGCTGCTGCTGTTGCTGCAGTCACTCCAGCCTGGTTTCCCGACGTTAATCGACTTTTTACCTGATCCACCGGATGCTGGATATCTTGGCCATGGACTCGGATCAGCTCAGGACCAAACGCAGCCAACCGGTCCCGCAGCTTATCGGCCAATTGGGTGCGCACCAGTGCCCGCACCACGTCGTGGGCTTTTACAGAACTACTTTCGTCGCCCGATAGTTTGGTGTTGAACACATACTCGTCTTTTTCAGTGTCATATGCCACTTCCGGCACCGTCAGATCACCCTGGACCGTCTCTCCGCCAGCCTCGCCATTGAGTCCCAGCACCAGCTTGATATCAAACAAACAGATCACTTTTCCTTTCCGTTGCGATACATCCACATCGCCCGTCAGTTCATTTACTCCGGTGATTTCCACCCACGCATCGTCCTGCTCGGCCCGTAGACCTTTCAGATCTTGGTCCAGATACTCTCGAGACCAATCCACGCAGTTCTTGTCTACCCAGTGCCAATTGTTTGGGTTGTGTAATACCATTGTTTAATTTGTTGGCCAATAAAAAGAAAGGTTCTTGCGCTGGTTTTTTTTTTTTGGTTTTGGTGTTTCGGGCTAACTTTTTTGGGGTTATCGCCCTTTATATATGTATTATATACGGGTGTGCACTGGAAACTTCTACAACCCTCGCCGCATTCCTTGTTTGGGAATACATCAATGCTCCTACCAGAGCAACCCACCACAGCATAAGATAAGATAAAAACACAACAAAGCCACAGAAATAACAATAATAATAATCATAATAATAATAATAATTATAATAATTATTATAATAACATTTTGTAGTTATACAACGTTCTGTAGCTGCTAGTGGTAGCTACTAGTGGTAGCAGCTACCATTGGCTATTTGCTGGCTTCCCAGGGTGCGCGAGAAGGTTCATCGTAAGAAACCACTTCTGGTTTCGAATCCGACAAAGGCGGTTGACGTCGTCCATTTTGTCGCTCATTGTAACGGTCATTGCGATGATTGGAAACTTCCCCGTTCATATCGGCGTACGGCCGTTTCCGGTCATTTCGCGAATACCGGTTCTCGGGTCGAGTATATGGTTTGTCGCTACTTTTGTCATTATTTTGGTCGTTATTTTTGTGGTAGCGACCGCGTTTGTTAGCTCGAAAGTCGTCATTAGGATAATTTTGAGATGATGATGAAGAAGATGATGAACTAGGAAGCTTCAGCCGGGGCCGGGGTATGGCCTGCATGGGATCTTCCACTGGAGCCAAGAGTCGCTGGTCCTTTTTGGTCTGGAACTTGGTGCGGTCGAATTCATGGGACGATTCGTAGGTCGGGAGATCCATTGGTTTGAGCGGACGAGGTTTAGTGGTGAAATATGGGTGTCGTAAAGCGGCGGCGGCGGTGATGCGCGATAAGTGGTCCAGTTTAAGCATAGACTGAAGAAGGTCGATACCTTCGGGCCCGATTTCGCGGAACCGGTCAGCAATACAGTTGGAATAGGTGCCGAAAGAATGGCCGCCTTCCGGCAAATTGCGGTAACCGGGCATTGTCTGTTCGGTGGGAGAGCCACACAATTGGAAGATCGCATAAAGCTGGTCGAGATCGGAGCCGCCTTGTAAAATAGGTTTGCGATACCACATCTCAGCAAAAATACAGCCAACCCCCCAAATATCGATGGCCGTAGTATAGCGTTTCAGTCCCAAAAGCAACTCGGGGGGCCGGTACCATCGAGTAACCACACAGTTGGTATAATCACGAGAAGCCGGACGAGCGACTAAATCGTCATTCTGCAACGGCGGCTCATCAAAGGGCCGAGCCAAACCGAAATCGGCAATACGCAAGACGCCGAAATTGTCAATAAGCAAATTAGCCGATTTCATGTCGCGATGCAAGATCTGGTTGGCATGCAAATACTTCACACCTTCCAGTAACTGGATCATGTACTGTTTAACTTGGCCCACACAGAAAACAATAGATGGATTACTTAACAAACCAGCGAGATCATGATCCATATAAGGGGAAACCATATAAATTACGGCTTTAGTTCGAGAAACAGGATCGCCCGGTTGCACGGCGATATCGAGCAAAGGAATAATATGAGGATTGCGCAACCGTTTCAAGATGCGGATTTCGCGCAAGGCAGTTATAGGAAAGCCTTCTTTTTCATTATGCATAATGATTCGTTTCAAGGCGACCAAATTGCCGGAAGCCTTAGTGCGAGCTTTATGGACCTCGCCAAAGGTGCCTTCTCCCAACTTTGCCAACAGATCGTAATCGTTAACAAAGGACGAACATCCATAAAAACGGTAGTCACTCAAATGTTGGCGATGTTTTGCAGCCATCCGAGGGCGATTCTGGACAGAGGCGGCTGATTCTGCCATAATTGGTTAATGCAAAAAGCTCTTGTTACTGAGTGAGTAAGAGAGTAAGAGTAAGTTGGGAGTAAGAGAGTAAGTTGGGAGTAAGAGAATAAGGAGTAAGAGAATAAGGAGTAAGAGAATAAGGAGTAAGAGAAGTAATAAATCAGTATAGCCAAAATAGCATAATAGCAGAAAGAAGTAATAAATCAGTATAGCCAGAGTATTAACGGAATCAAGAAGAAAGAGAAAGAGAGAAGAAAGAGAGAAGACACGCCAGAGACACACGACAGAGAGTAGAGACACCAGAGACACACGACAGAGTTATTGTAGTTACCGCAGGATTGTAGTTATACGTTGCAGTTATGCTTGCAGTTATGCTTGCATTTATGCTTGCATTTATGCTTGCATTTATGCTTGCATTTATACGTTGTAGTTGTGCAGTTCTGCTTGCAGTTCTGCAGTTCTGCAGTTCTGCAGTGCTAGCGCAAATCTACAACTAAGACTACAGTGGTAGTCTTAGTTTATAGTATTACATTACAACGCAGTTCTTCGACGGCTCGGCGACCGGGTGGTTGGCCTTTTCGATCTCCGCAATCAGCAACTCAAACGCCTTGGCCACGTTTTCGTTATGCCGCGCACTGGTTTCTACAAACGCACAGCCCCATTCTTGAGCCAACGCCCGGCCTTCTTCAGTACGAACCTGCCGCTGGCCTTGCAGATCGGTTTTATTGCCGACCAGCACCATCGGAATCGAATCGGAACCCGTCGCATTCAAGATCTTGTCCCGAATCACTTTCACGTTTTCAAGCGACGAGTGCGACGTCACCGAATACACCATCACGTAGCCATGCACGCCAATAAAGTGTTTCTGGCTCATAATCGAAAACTCGTCCTGGCCAGCGGTATCCAAGATCTCGGTGGCGTATTCTTGTCCTTTATACCGCAACGTTTTAGCAAACTGGTTCTCGATCGTCGGATAATACGATTCTACAAAATGATCTTCTACAAATTGCACTGTCATAGACGATTTCCCCACCGCACGCGCCCCTACCACGGCAATCCGGCGGGCTCGAACGGGCGGCATTTATACTCAAGCACGAAACAAAGATATTTAAAATCTGCACACTCAAATCGTCCAGGTTTAGTGGTTAGCAATATTATTGAAAACTTGGTTGTGTGAGTTAGTTAGTGAGTTAGTTAGTGAGTTAGTTTGTGGGTTCCAGATTTTGGCCGCTGCCAGCCGGCTCCCAGCAAGGGTTATTAGGGTTAGGGTTATTAGCAGCAGCTCTAGCAGAGTACAGCAGAGTATACTAGTATTGCTATTAGTATTGCTAATTATTGCTAATTATTGTTTATATACAATGATAGTCTTACTTTATTTTGTTCTCTCTATTTGTCTGTTTGTTTGTTCTGTTGTGCTATTTAGCAGCTTCCGCAGCTATCGCTGCTCCAGCTGCTGCTGCTACTGCTGCTACTGCCGATGGTCTCCCGTCTGCTCCTCTCCTAATCTGGGGTAATTATCAGGGTTAGGGCTATATTATATATACCGGCCGATCCTCGCTTACTTCTTCTCTTTCTCTCCTACTCTTCCGCAAGTACTTGTTTTTCTTTTTCTTCTCTTTCTTTCTTTTTTTTTTAATTGATCTTTTTAGACCATTGTAATGGCGTCTCCGCCATCAGCCCTTCTTTGGACGCCGCCTGCGCCACAGGAAACTCGCTGTGCCGCGTTTATGGCCTATATTTCTCGTTCTTATAATATCGATTTACATTCTTATACCGATCTGTACCAATGGTCCATTTCCAATGTATCGCAATTTTGGACCGCCGTGTGGCAATTTACGCAAGTCGTGGCGTCGCAGACTGACGATGTGGCGATTGTTGATCCAAATCCTCCGTTGTACCCTCGCCAACCGTGGTTTCCCCAAGCTCGCTTGAATTATGCCCAGAATTTGTTGTATCCCTCTCCAGCACCCGATCCACAATCAGTTGCTGTTTATGAAGCCAACGAACATGAAACTATTCCGGTATCGTGGGCTCAACTACGACAAGATGTCGCCAAGGTGGCTGCCGCTTTGCAAGCACAAGGTTTAAGGGTCGGCGACCGGGTGGCTGCTTTTGTTAATAATAACTATTCCACTTTGGTTTGTGTGCTTGCCGTGTCGTCTTTAGGCGCCATTTGGTCTTCCACCAGTAGTGAGATCGGCGCCATTTCTGTCATCGACCGCTTTTCCCAGATCCAGCCCTCCGTGTTGCTGGCCGATACTGGCGCCGTTTACAATAACAAACTTCACGATACTCGATCGCGCGTACGGGAAATTGTCGAGGCCTTGCCCAGTCTGCGCCATGTCGTGTTGATCCCGCAAGCCGGCATGCAGATCGCAGTTACCGATGTCGCTCATCCTACCGCCCAAATCTGGCTCTACGACCAGCTGAAAAACTTGGTTCCTACTGCCGCTGCCCAAACCATGCAGTTCGAACAACTGCCGTTTGACCACCCGTTGTTTATTCTCTATTCTTCCGGCACCACGGGCAAACCGAAATGCATAGTCCATGGCCAAGGCGGGACTTTGATCCAACACAAAAAAGAACATGCGATCCATCTCGATTTGAAACTGGGCTCGGTGTTTTTTCAGTACACCACTTGCAGCTGGATGATGTGGCAATGGCTGATCTCCGGCCTGGCTTCAGGAGCTACCATAGTATTGTATGACGGGTCGCCCTTTATGCCCCATGGCGACTCCACCTTGTGGAAACTGGCCGACGAATTAGACGTCGAGGTGTTTGGCACTTCGGCCAAGTACTTGACGGTGCTGGAACAACGCGGATGTATCCCCAAAGATAGTTTCAAGCTCCGCAAGTTGCGAGCCATCACTTCTACAGGATCGGTGCTGCCTCCCTCGACGTACGACTACGTCTACCGGGCCTTTAAGCCGTTACTGCTCGGCTCGATCACCGGCGGCACCGATATCCTGTCTTTGTTTGGAGCCCCGAGTTTCATGCTTCCCGTGTACCGGGGAGAGGTCCAATGTGCGGGGCTGGGGATGGCTATGGAAGTGTGGGGAGACGACGGTAGTCCCGCACCACCGATGACTCCGGGCGACTTGGTGTGTACCAAGGCGTTTCCCGTGATGCCGGTGAAGTTCTGGAACGATGACGAAGAGGGCTCGCGGTACCGAGCCAGTTACTTCGAGATGTTCCCGGGAGTGTGGCATCATGGCGACTACTTGAAAAAGAACCCCGAAACGGGCGGGTTCATTATGCTAGGCCGATCGGACGGGGTTTTAAAACCGTCGGGGGTACGGTTCGGGTCGAGCGAGATCTATAATGTGATAGAGAAGTTCTTCAATACCTATGTGGAAGACTCGCTGTGTGTGGGGAGACGACGGGAACAGGACACGGATGAATCGGTGCTGCTGTTTTTAAAAATGGCGCCAGGAGTAGAGTTCACGGAAAAACTACATAATGAAATTAAGCAGGCTATTCGCGACGATTTGAGTCCTCGCCATGTCCCGGCGTTCATTGGTCCGACGCCCGACATTCCGATGACTCCGAACGGGAAAAAGATCGAGACCTTAGTGAAGAAGATAGTTAGTGGCTACGAACCTAAAGTAGCAGGAAACAGTGTGGCTAATGAGGAATGCTTACAATGGTTCCGGGACTGGGCTGCCGCGCACTAGTAGCGTTAGTACGCTACTAGCGAGCGAGTAGCGAGCTAGTAGCTCTAGCAGCTAGAGTTAAGATAAGAACTATTTGAGATGGTTCAGATATAGTTACATAGTTACAAACATCTACTGTAATAAGCAGCTATACTCAGATATGCAGTCTATAAGTATCTATCGACATAGTTCAGATATAGTTATGACATTGTTATAGACATTGTTCAGACATATTTTAGACATATTTTAGACATATTTTAGACATAGTTATGATATAGTTATGACATTGTTCAGACATTGTTCAGACATTATTACAGATATTATTTAGGCATTGCTATAGACATTGTTCAGGCATTATTACAGACATTATTTAGACATAGTTATGATATAGTTATGATATAGTTACGACATTGTTCAGACATTATTACAGACATAGTTTAGACATAATTATGATATAGTTACGACATTTTTAGACATAGTTATGACATTGTTCAGACAAGAAATATAAGATGACGTTTATAACTCAGTTGTTCCATTTGTCTAGTAACTGTCTCGGCTCTTTTCCACAAGAATTAACTCAATTTGTCTGTATTCTCTTTTCCACAAATTATAACTTGGTTGTACTTTCTTGGTTCTTTTCCACAAGTAATAACTCAGTTTGTCTGTATTCTCTTTTGTTCTCTTTTCTGCTCTTTTCTTCTACTCTACTGTTTTCTTTACTTAATGCATTAACTATCGACCTCCGCCACCGCCTCACAGGCATCAATCCATTCTGAATATACATCGATAGGCGCCGACAACGAATTTATTGGCACCTGGAAATCCTGGCCACAGACTTTACAAGCCAACGAGCCGACCCCGAGTTTTTTATCCATGTTACAAGTCACCGACCTGTCGTGGTTACAAAAAGGACACGAAAAAATAGTTGCCAACGGTTCCCGCACTCGTTTTACCGGTCCCCGGCTCGATTTCTTTCTTTTGCCCATTTAGCAGTGTACAAAGCGCAAGTACAAAGCGTAAGTACAAAGCGTAAGTACAAAGCGTAAGTACAAAAAATGGTGGTTGGGAGATTGAAATAGCAAACTGGCCAATCCCAACCGGCATTCACACTCACACTCACTCACACAAGTTTGCCCATAAATAAACGATGTTTCTTATTTTATTGTGGTTTTCTACTTGATTGTGATGGCCGCCATCACCCTGCTAGCGTATTTGACAGGCTAGATGAAACCTGGTTTTTCAGCCACACAGGCCAACTACAAATGCAGTGTCAAACTAAGTACTCTGCAGTAGGACCATTAAGCTAAGAGCATTTACTGTCACACAGATAACCATTCTAATTGGCTAATATACACACATAATAATAATAATAATAATAATAATAGTATACAGCTAAGTTGCAGGGCCAGTCCTATCGATGTCCAATTAATCACGTGTGTCGACAAAGCGGTCGTTAAGTTTCAAGCAATCTGGTATTCACAAAAGGAGGAAAATGATGGAGTCCAATTATGCAAACTCGCTAACTGCTCTACATGTTTTCACGCGTATTCTGCTGGTGAATATCTACATATCGAAGTATTCTTAAAGAATGTGCTTAACCACCCAGAATCGCTTACGGTGTTCATGAATGCTATTAAGTTTAGTTAAAAATAATTACTTTCCTCAACAGCAACTTGACGCTGGCCAAGCATTTTCATTTTGTACTTAATAAACAAGTCTATCAGGATTTGAAGCCAAACATTATGGAAAAATAGAAAACAAAAAAAAAACAAATGATAATGAATACTTACAACACAAAGAACAACTCGCAATCTTGCCGTTTCTGCCCTTCAGTGTCACTGGAACCTAAGAGATTTACCAGTGGTTAGATTTGATCAACAAAACTTATTTTGCCTTTTAAATACAAACGGGGGGCTTTTCTTGACATCTTGCAATATATAAAGTCTCTGCCGAACATGAAACCATTATCCTCTTAGCCAAAATGTTGTCCATCAGACTCCTTGGTTTGCTGTTTAGCTGTGTGCAGTCAGTTCAGTTTGATGCTGAGGTTATGATCAGAATTGCTGGGTATGACCGTGCTGTTTCTATTGCAAATGAACTGTACGAAGGTCACGCAAACTATTTTGTGCCTATATCTAACAATAATTTTACGGCTACTTTCGATGATACAATCGTCATTCTAAACTGGCTTGCTTCTTGTCCGGAAGGCGGTTATTTAGAATATACTGATAATTTTTATCTAGCAGGTTATTTAGTAACTTTGGAGAAGCCTTTGATTGTGTCGCGCAAACCGCTCCAGCTATAACCTGGTATCAAGCACCTGGAGGTGGAGCCTCTCAGTGCTAGTACTCAATATGGAATGACGATTATTAACGTAGAATCTCTCAGGAATACTTTTAATGAAAGGTTTATGGTCACTAGCATTGAGTATAATTTTTTTGAATATGATGTTACGACCAGTTCTGTATCTTTTTTGGCTGTCGCCATTACGGTTCCAACCTCAAATTCTGAGACTGTCACTACCACTACCTCTACTGATACTACTAGTACTACTTCCACCTCTTCTTCCAGTACTCTCACTAGTTCATCGTCGTCGATCCCCTGAGCCTACTTCCTTTGGTATAATCTTAGAGATCCGCCAGAACACTATGACTCTTGGCTATCTCGATCCTGCGGACACTTTAATCAGCTCTACTATCTCTTCTTGGCTCTACAGAAACCTTCATTCTCGTATTCACGACGAGATTGGTGTTCTGGGAATCAGCGGTGATACGCTTGTCCAACAGCCTTATGTTGGCAACGAGAAACGTCAACAGTTTGTTCCTATCTCGTCTCATGTTGTTCCTAACCAGCCAATTTCATTCTCCATCTAGTAAAAACCCACATAATTAATATTTTCTACAACTAAATAGCATCATATTGGTAGTTTTAAAAACTAATGTATAGTGTACCCGCTATTGGCACATAGCTAATCGTTGTTCGTAATCCAGCCGTATCAGTTCTAGAAATTTAATTGTCAGCTTTTTTGGTGATCTAATTAAGTTGTGGCTAGTGCAATAATAGGTATTAATCGTTAAAATCAAGCATGTACAACAATAATTTGTTGCTATATAATCTAATTCGATTTTCACGTGTTCTTTATTCTTTTTAGATTAACCTTAAAGTACTGGTATTGATTGGTCCAGTTGAATTTTAGCGATGGAGGCTAAACCGTAAAATGACACAGTACAGCCTCATAATACATTACAATTATTCGCAGAAATACTATATTAGAACCTGGTATTCTTGCTGTAGTTTTAGACTTGGATATAAGCGCAAAATAGCTCAGTTATATAACGTGATGGTTTTTCTTGTTTTTAATTTCCTTTCGTCAGTCCGTTGAAAAAGGCATTAGAAAAACACCGAACGCTGAACGCCGAACTCTGTTTATTTGGAATGAGCCCCACTTTTCCCACTTCCGATGTAATTTTAAGCTATCACCGATTTCATTTTTTCCAAGATGTATACACCAATATCGTTCAAAATATGCGACAAATGTCATTAATAAAAGGAAAAGAACGGAAACATCTTTTATGGAATAACAACTATTCCAGAACTTGTTTGTTGGTTTTGCTATAACAGTAAGATTACATTGTCTAGAACAAAAACCAACTTTATTAATTAATCTTCAATTAGATTTGAGGCTTAAGCTGTTCTTAATGAAGAATACGGCTATTAAATTTGCTATATAAACAGCGCCCATATGGGTATTCTCCTACAGATTTTGAACTCTTCCTCTTTTCACTCTTAAAGATGTTTGGAAAACTAGCGTTTAGTCTGCTATTCTCTCTCGCATTCGGCGCAGAGTTTCAGTCAGAAATTAGGGTACAAAATGATCTAACTTCAGAGGTAATTCCAATCAAGTCCAGTACGTCTCTATCTGGGTATTTTTATCCATCTGAAGCTGGACCTCAGGTTGAATTTACTTTTAAACCCTCTGAAACTAATCCTAGCCAATACGTAGCTAAATGCGACGATACCACCTACCTTGCATTTGCAGCGGATGCGGAGATTCCTGTTGTAGCTACTTCGCAAACGGTGGGAATTTCTGGCCCATTAAAATGTGTCCCTGAAGAGACTTCTGCAATTTTTTGGAATTTAGACAGCGCCGAAAATCAACTTCTTCCAGTAGTCACTAGCGAGATGGTCTACGGAATTGCTCAAGGCTCTACCAGTGAGGGTAGTATCATCCGTTTTGCTATTCTCTGCCAAGGTATAGACGTTTCACCCGCTGGACCAATCTCTGTTGTTTCTGAGAGTAAGATGAACCTGATGCCGGTGGATGTTCCTCCTGGGCCTTCTCCTCAGCCTGCTCCTACTACTACTAGTACTACTTCTTCTGAGACTACCAGTACTACTTCTTCTGAGACTACTAGTGCCACTTCTACTGAGACTACTGGTACTACGTCTACCGAGACTGCCACTGGTTCTACTTCCACCGAAACTGCTACTGGCTCTACTTCTACCGAGACTGCTACTGGTTCTACCTCAAGCGGAACTGCCACTGAATCTACCTCTTCTGAGACTACTGGCTCTACCTCTTCTGAGACTGCCACTGGTTCTACTTCCACGACTTCTACTGATTCTACCAGTACTACCTCCACTGGTACCACTAGCATCACCAGCTCGTCGTCATCGACCCCTGTGCCTACTTCATTTGATATAATCTTGGAGCTCCGTCAGAACTCTACTATTGTCGGCTACCTTAATGACGTCGACACTCTAGTCAGCTCTACTGTCTCTTCATGGCTCTACAGAGAACCTCCTTCTCGTATCTACGGTGAAGTTGGTGTTCTTGGAATTAGCGGTGATACTCTTGTTCAACAACCTTATGTCGGCAACGAGAAACGTCAACAATTTGTGCCTATCTCGTCTCCTGTGGTTCCTAACCAGCCGGTTTCATTCAATGGCCAACAAAATGTCTTCTTATGTGGACGTGAAGTTCGTGTAATTGGAGGACCTGGTTGCTCGGAAGTTTCCGTCTTTGCTGCTCCGTCTCAACCCATCTCATCCTCTACTACCCAGAGTGGAACTACCACTTCTGGCTCTGCTACTAGCAACACTGGCTCTGCTACTTCTACTACTGGTGGTGTTACCTCTACCAAGACTGAAACTGCTACCACCACCACTACTAGCTGCTCAACCGGCTGCGAGACTACCACCACCGATTGCACAACTGGCTGCATTACCACTGCCACCAAGACCATTACCTACTGCAAGTACGAGACTTGCAAACCTTTCGTTTGCCCATGCACTACTATCCCCGCTGGTTATACTACCACTATCATTGTTGGACCTAAGACTATCATTGATGTGTGTCCTGAGACTATCACTGTGCCGTATACTAAGTATACTGAGACTGCCACTGCTACTGCTACTGGAAGTGTCCGTCCAGCCGACAAAGAAACTTCTACTGGCGCTGTTCAGCCTACCAATGTTGTGCCCAGTTCTGGCTACAAAGTCCCTGTTTCTTGGGCTTTGTTCGCTATTTGTTTCTTTATGTTGTAAGGAGAATATTTATTATTGTACAAGATATCTCAAGTGATCATTTACAGTACGTTTAATATGTTATTTTGTTATTTTCACTAATAGATCTTCCATCTAGTAAAAGCCCACATAATTAATATTTTCTACAACTAAATAATATCATATTGATAGTTTTAAAACCTAATGTACCCGACATTAGAATCTAGCCCAATTTATTATCTCAATAAACTATTATTCTCGATTGGACTATTGGCACATAGCTAATCGTTAAAATCAAGCATATACATCAATAACGTGTTGCTATATAATCTAATTAATTATATTTTCACGTGTTCTTTATTCTTTTTAGATTAATCTTAAAGTACTGGGATTGGACCACATTGAATTTTAGCGGTGGAAGCTAACCGGAAAATGATACAACCTTATAATACATTACGATTATTCGCAGAAATGCTATATTAGAATCTGGTATTCTTGCCGTAGTTTTAGTCTTGGATATAAGAGAAAAATAGCTCAAATATAGAACGTGATGGTCTTTCTTGTTTTTAAATTCTTTTTGTCAGTCCGTTGAAAAGGACATTGGAAAAACGCCGAACGCGGAACGCTGAACGCTGAACGCTGTTTATTTGGAATGAGTCCCACTTATCCGTTTCCGATGTACTTTTTAATTTGCCCTGTGTTTCGGAGATATTTTCACCAAGATCGTTCAAAATATGCGACAAATGTCATTAATATAAGGAAAAGTACAGAAACATTTTTTATAGAATAACAACTATACCAGAACTTGTTTGTTGGTTTTGCTATAATAGTAAGATTACATTGTCTAGAACAAAAACCAACTTTATTAATTAATCTTCAATTAGATTTGAGGCTTAAGCTGTTCTTAATGAAGAATACGGTTATTAAATTTGCTATATAAACAGCACCCATATGGGAACTCTCCTACAGATTTTGAACTCTTCCTCTTTTCACTCTTAGACATGTTTGGAAAACTAGCGTTTAGTCTGCTATTCTCTCTTGCATTCGGCGCAGAGTTTAAGTCAGAAATTAAGGTACAATATGTTGACATTCCATTGGAACAATCAATCAGAAGAACTGATTCTCCACCTGGGTATTTTGATCTGGGTCCACCTCCGGCTGAATTTACTTTTAAACCCTCTGAAACTAATCCTAGCCAATATGTAGCTAAATGCGACGATACCACCTACCTTGGATTTGGCGGGGATGCGAGCATTCCTGATTCTTCGCAAACGATACAAATTTTTAGCCCATTAAGATGTGTCCCTGAAGAGACTTCTGCAATTGTTTGGGATTTAGACAGCGCCGAAAATCTACTCAATCCAGTAATGACTAGCAGCATAGTCTACGCAATTGCTTCAGACCCTACCGGTACGGTTTCTACCTTTGTTCGTGCTATCTGCCAAGGTATGGACGTTTCACCCGCTGGACCAATAGCTGTTACTTCTGATAGGCAGATAATGATAGCGCCGGTAGTTGTTCCTCCTGAGCCTTCTCCTGAGCCTGCTCCTACTACTACTAGTACTACTTCCACCGAAACTGCTACTGAATCTACCTCAAGCAAAACTACCACTGGTTCTACTTCTACTGACACTGCTACTGGTTCCACTTCTTCTGAGACTGCCACTGGTTCTACTTCCACGACTTCTGCCACTGGTACTACTTCCACAACTTCTACTGATTCTACCAGTACTACTTCCACTGGTACCACTAGCATCACCAGCTCGTCGTCATCGACCCCTGTGCCTACTTCGTTTGATTTAATCTTGGAACTCCGTCAGAACAATAATATTGTCGGCTACCTTAGCGACACTGACACCTTACTTAGTTCCACTGTCTCTTCTTGGCTCTACAGAGCCCCTCCTTCTCGTATTTACGGTGAAGTTGGTGTTCTTGGAATTAGCGGTGATACTCTTGTTCAGCAACCTTATGTTGGTAACGAGAAACGTCAACAATTTGTTCCTATTTCGTCTCCTGTGGTTCCTAACCAGCCTGTTTCGTTCAATGGCCAGCAGAATGTCTTCTTGTGTGGGCGTGAAGTCCGCGTTGTTGGAGGATCTGGCTGCTCTGAAGTTACTGTTTATCCTGTGATTTCTCAACCCACGTCATCTTCTACTACCACTTCTGGCTCTGCTACTAGCAACACTGGCTCTGCTACTTCTACTACTGGTGGTGTTACGTCTACCAAGACTGAGACTGCTACCACTACTACCACTAGCTGTTCAACCGGCTGCGAGACTACCACCACTGCTACTGACTGCACAACTGGCTGCATTACCACTGCCACCAAGACTATTACCTACTGCAAGTATGAAACTTGCACTCCTTTCGTTTGCCCATGCACTACTATACCCAAAGATTACACTACTACTATCATTGTTGGACCTAAGACTATCATCGATGTGTGTCCTGAGACTATTACTGTCCCGTATACCAAGTATACTGAGACTGCTACTGCTACTGGAACTGTCCATCCTGCTGGCAATGTTACTTCTACTGGAGCTGTATACCCCACCCATGTTGTTCCAAGTTCAGCATACAAACTGCCTATTTCTTGGGCTTTATTCGCCATGTGTTTCTTCATGTTGTAAGAGACCATTTTTATATATTATATAGTACATTTTGAGTTTATTTTCTATCTTTCTATTGCCTAGAGGATTAATCACACGATCGTTTATTTCACAGAAGAGAGTTGCCAAGATTCGAAAATAGGACCGGCGTAGAAAATTCCTTAAGCTATTAAAAAAACTAGTAAATAATATAGCCAACCTCATATTATATGTAGCTGGCACTACTGATGCTATGATTGCAGTTAGTTGTACAATACAATGAATTATTTAGGCATCATTATGAAGGTACATAGCAAAGAAGGCTATTCCAGCATATCGTGTTCATTGTTCAGAAGTAACCACTGAAAACTAATATCGAAATTAATGTTTTGGCTGTACTGGACCTTTTGAAAATACTGTACATGACTGCATTAGGTTTTCCTAATTAAAGGTTTCCGGTACTGAATTATCTGTCATTGCTAATGGACAGCTAATGCTAGCACTGTATGCTAAAATTTATTCATCTTA
>JAJMFE010000061.1:0-61880 GCA_030574555.1 Tortispora phaffii | reverse complement strand
TGTACTGCAAGGAAAACAAAACAAAACACCACTATACATTTGGAACAATGACTTCTCGCATAGCGTTAAATATAAGCAGAATTCCTGGTATTAAGATCGGGAGCCAACGATTCTTCCATGTATCTAGAACGTGCCAGATCAACGTGGGTGATAGGATCCCCTCCGTCAACCTGGCCAAAAAGGGTCCTTCAGATCTAGTAGATATCTCTAAATTGGTTCAATCCGGTACACATATCATTGTCGGCGTTCCAGGTGCATTTTCACCGGCTTGTTCGGCCAGCCATGTTCCTGGATACATGTCTGAGTGGAATGCCTTGGAAGCCAAGGGAGTTAAAGCAGTGCATGTAGTGACAGTGAATGACGCGTTCGTGACTAGTGCATGGGCGGACAAACTTGGAGTTGCTGGGGCCATTTCTGTTCTGGCTGATCCATCCGGTGAGTTTACTGACAAGATCGATATGCTATTCGATGCTTCCAAATTTTTTGGTAATAAACGATCGAAGCGATACGCGCTCGTAGTTAAAGACGGGAAAGTGACGAAACTGATAGTTGAGCCTGATAATGTAGGTCTAAAACACACTTCGGCTTCTAATGTACTTCAAGAACTTTAGTGTGGTTTTGGAGCCACTGGCTCTTCTTACTTCATATATACAGACCTGGCGTCTCATATGCTTTTATTCGATTGATTCGATCAAAAGTCTCTCTATAACATACACCACATATATAATCTAAGTACTCATACTGATGCAGGTCATTTCTCACCAATAAGGAAAAAAAAAAAAAAAATAACTATTATATTATTTTATCTTTATTATATATAAATATAAATATATTAAATTGTCTTCCAAGTCCTTACCATCCCTTACTAATCTGTCGATAATCTGTGAATGAACCTAATTATTTAGGAAAGAATCTCTTGCCGTGTTCCCCTAGACCCAGAAACACTCACAACTTAAGAGACCTCCATCCACACAATCAATGCCACAACAAGTTCTGGTGGTGTCCAATCGGATTCCTGTGACAATTAAGCGATCCGAGACTGGAGAATACGAGTATACTCTTTCCTCTGGTGGGTTGGTCACTGCGTTGGAAGGCCTTGCCAAACGGAAGACCATGAAATGGTTCGGCTGGCCTGGACTCGAAGTACCTGAAGAGGACCGTCCTGTTGTAGAAGAACGCCTCGCGGCTTTTAATTGTTACCCAGTATACCTATCTGATCAACTTGCAGATCTCCATTACAATGGATTCTCCAATTCTATTCTGTGGCCCTTGTTCCATTACCACCCCGGCGAGATGAACTTCGACGAATGGGCCTGGGAAGCCTATCGAGAAGCAAATCAGCAATTTGTGGACGCAGTCGCCGAACATGTTGTTTCTGGGGATCTTGTGTGGGTCCATGATTATCATCTGATGCTCATGCCTTCAATGTTACGCCAAACTTTGAAGGACACCCCTATGAACATTGGTTTCTTTCTTCATACGCCTTTTCCTTCTTCCGAGATATACCGCATTCTCCCCGTACGCAGAGAGGTTCTAGAGGGGATTTTGGAATCTGATCTAGTGGGGTTTCATACCTACGACTACGCCCGACACTTCCTTTCTTCTTGCTCTCGCATCCTTGGACTCAAAACTATTCCTAGTGGGGTCAAATACAAAAACTCAATGGTATCGGTAGGTGCTTTCCCCATTGGCATCGATACTCAGAAATTTCTCGATGGACTGGAGAGCCCACCTATCAAAGCTCGTATTGCTGCTCTTAAAGCAAAATTTGCTGGAGTTCGAATCATCTGCGGCGTCGATCGTCTGGATTATATTAAAGGTGTGCCGCAAAAACTTCACGCTCTTGAAGTGTTCTTAACTGAGCATCCAGAATGGATAGGCAAAGTTGTTCTGGTTCAAGTAGCGGTTCCGTCTCGGCAGGATGTCGAAGAGTACCAGAACTTACGAGCTGTGGTGAATGAGCTTGTTGGCCGGATAAATGGCAAGTTTGGCACAGTTGAATTTCAACCTATTCATTTTCTTCACAAGTCTATTCCTTTTGACGAGCTTGTTGCACTTTATGCCGTCTCTGACATGTGTTTTGTCAGCAGCACAAGAGACGGCATGAACCTCGTATCATATGAATATGTTGCTTGCCAACAGGAAAAGCACGGGGTGTTAGTATTATCTGAATTCACTGGGGCTGCCCAATCTTTGAATGGTTCTATAGTGGTCAACCCATGGAATACAGAAGAGATGGCCAATGCCATATATGATGCCATGAATATGTCAGCCGATCTACGAGCAGCCAACCATCAGAAGTTGTTCAAGTATATCTGTAAGTACACCTCCACCTTCTGGGGCGAGTCGTTCGTTAATGAGCTGCGTAAAGTTGGCAGGGCAAAATTAACAGAAAATGATCGATCAACTTAAGATACTGTGCTCATCCATATATTCGGTAAACTTGTCTCACACTTCCCATTGCCGATAAGCAGCAGCCCATTATTCTCTCAAAAGGCTCCTTCTGGCTCTTCACCTCCAACCCAACCCTCTTACTTTCTCTTCACCACCGTTTCTCACTCACTTTGAGGATATCTTTAGTTAGAGAATTTTCTCATTTACAGGATAAATAATAGGAATTATACTGTCTATGCACAGTTGTTAAAATCAAAATCTTTATTAAAGTTAGATAGGTTCTTTGATTATACTTTTCCATCAATCAGCAATTTAGACTTTCTCACCCACACATTCATATTCATCAAGTATCCGAACTCGCCCTACGACTCTGCATGCTACCTGCAAATTTCCAGTAACACGTTTTTTTTTTTTTTTTTGGTTTTCAAAGAAATGTCAAGCACTGAGGACTCTGATATGCAACTGGATGTAGATGATGATATTCTTGATTTTAATGATGACAGCTCCTACGACGAGTTTGATGATCTCGTGCCTCCCGAGGAACCGAGCAAGCCTCCGTATACTGTTTCTTTTACTACGTTAGATACTGCAGATCTCGAAAGCCGAATTAATACATCTATTACACAGGTTTCTAACTTGTGCAACCTATCTGGACCTGCTACAGAAGTTCTGCTTTATAAGTACAAATGGAACCCGGAGCGGCTCACTGAACAGTATCTGGACGCGCCAACCGACGTACTGGCATCAACAGGCTTCACCGCAGAAACTGCATCTTCAACCGTATCCTGCTCTATTTTTGTTGGTGATTCTGATTCAATGTGTTCAATATGTTGTTCATCTCCATGTCCTGAAATGTTCGCACTGTCCTGTGGTCATAGCTTCTGTGTAGACTGCTATCGCTCTTATATCCAAATGCGTCTTGCACAGAATGAAGCTTACATTCAATGCCCTTCTGATGGATGTGATCTTCCCTTGACCTCGTCCACCTTACGTGTGCTTCTACCAGATCAGTTGTATGCCCGGTACCGAAAAGTGATATGTCAATCATATGTCACTAACCATCCTTACCTCACCTGGTGCCCCAAATCTAACTGTAATATTGCGATTGAATGCAAAGTATCGCGCTCAGAGCTAAATTTCATTATACCGATAGTTACTTGTCGTTGTGGCAATGAGTTCTGCTTCGGGTGCGGTCGAATTGACCATATGCCTTGCATTTGCCGGTTCGTAGACAGCTGGCTTCAAAAATGCCAGGATGATTCCGAAACGGCAAACTGGATATCTGCGAACACGAAAGAATGCCCTAGATGTGCCACCACTATTGAAAAGAATGGCGGTTGTAACCATATGACGTGCCGTAAATGCACCCATGAATTCTGTTGGATCTGCTCTGGGCCATGGGCGGAACATGGTTCATCCTTCTACAATTGCTCCAGATATAATGCCAAAAGTGGAACCGAGGCCCGGACGCAACAAGCTCAGTCACGAGCTGCCCTTGAGCGTTACCTTCATTACTTTAGCCGATATGCTAATCACGAGCAAAGTGCTAAACTGGACAAACACCTCATCAGCCGCACTCAAAAGAAGATGACAGCTTTACAATCTGCTAGTAATATGACTTGGATAGAGGTCCAATACTTAGCCAATGCTTCAGAGACTCTCCAGCAATGTCGGCGGACACTGATGTGGACGTATGCATTCGCCTTCTATTTGGAGAGTAACAATGATTCATACATTTTAGAGGATAATCAGCAGGACTTAGAACTTGCTGTTGAGCAACTTTCTGAACTTTGTAGTCAGAAAGTTGAGACTCTGGCTGAACTTCGTTTGCAAGTTATCGATAAGACAGCTTATGTTTTCAACAGGCGAAATGTTTTATTGAACGATACACTGCAGGGTCTTATCGATGGTAGGTGGAAATATACCGTTCGCATCTGAGTACTTCAAAATCTCGTCAGAGTACGTTTGGATGGATCACTTTGACATTATGACAGAATAGAACAACAGGAGGACAATGGGAATGATTTTACACTTAAATAAAGATAAAGTAAAATGTACATGATTCGATTATATGATGTGAGGAAAACTAACCCTGGTTGGTAGGGAAGGGGGTAGGGGGAAACTAATAAGGGAGAGAGACAGTTCGTTTATCTGCTAGAGTTTCTCTGATAGAGATAAAACTTGGCCATCTCGTAAGCGGTCCAGCTGATGGCTGTTGATGGCATGTTGGCCACAACCCGAGGACCTAGACCACGCCAAAATCCTTTGTACCCATGATGCTTGAATATTATACGAGATGCATCTACTAGACTATTCGCCCGGCGAATTTCAGGGTCTAGAGAGGTTCCTTTTGTTTGTAGAAGAGTTTTTATGACGTCTAAAGGGGTGGTAGCTGCGGCTGCACCTGCGCCAGCAAGCCCTCCAGCGATGCAATGAGTTAAAGGATCATACCGTTTAGAAGGATTTAAAATATTTGACAGCGCTTCATAGGATGAGAAGTTAATCGCTTGAAATGGTACAGTCATGGTCAACGTGGTAGGGTAAGATACATAAAAGGCAAAGAATCCCTCTTTTCGGTACACGTCTAAGGCACAATCTAATATGGATCGATATTGTGAACCACCAGCCACTTGCATTCGCTGCTTTATGACGTCAAACGGATTCATGAGTGCATCTGACGCAATTGTAGCTGATGCTCCGGCCGCAGCAATCGCTAATATAAAAGCAGACGAGTTACTTTCGTTTTGGCCTGTACCAGTCCCGTGTTCAGCACCACGGACCAGCTTGAGTAGCGTATCTTTCATTTCTTCGTAGACAGCGAAGTAAACAGCATGGGCCGGGCCGGAACCGACAACAACTGAAGAGATCCCTCTCCATAGAACCTGAGCTCCTTCAACGGTTGATATTTTAGAAATAGCATTAGTAATTCCAGAGTAGACTTCTGCCCGACCCAGAATTTGCATCCGCGTCTTTATAGCATCTACAGGGTACATTACGGTATGTTCCATTATTCCGGCAAAAGCACCAGCGGCTAGGTTGGCTGAAAGTGAAGAATTACCAGGTAGAGATTCATAATCTTGATCAAAAAGACCATCATGGCCAAGATCTGTCAAGCAAGGGGGAGGGGGGTCTGTGGTAGATTTAGCCATAGCAGTTGCCATAGCCAGAAGGCTTATATGAAGCCTGATGTATCGCTAAGGGAAGAGGAGACGACAGGATGTTACAGCAATCGAGACTCACTTCCGCAAAGGAAAAGATAGAGAAAATTATAAAAGAGTAGAAAGAAGGGAACGAGAGAATTTAAAAGTGAGATCGCAAATTATTAGGAGTAAACCTCGTAAAAAAATTCGAGAGAAGGGAAGAAATTGATACTAAGTAGAAAATTGATTATGAGTTACAATTTCCCGAATAGATTGATTACGTGGCCAACCAAAAATAAGTAGGAGCTAGGATATCCGGTAATGATCAATCTGTATATAACAGATAGTTATACACAGAATAAAAAATGAAAAAAAAAAAGAAAAATATCAAATTATTCTGCCAAAAAAAAATATGCCAGTTAAATTGACCAGAATAAAGGTAAATATCAAGAATAGGCGATAACCGGAAGATGCTTCACAAGGTGGGGAGTATGCCGGAGGAATGTATGAACAAGGGTCAATGTCTCTCTAAAATAATACCAAGGTAACAGAAAATAAATCTGAGAGCTAGCAAAAAACCAGATATAATAAATTTTAGTAGTTCGAATAGCTGTTGTACTCCGAAAGTAACCGACTAAAAAAAAAAAAAAGAAAAAAAAAACCTGGAGAAGGGGAGAGGAGTGAGTTTGCAACAGAGATGAGTGAAGTGAGTGGGATGAATATAAAGTTCAGATCGACTAGAGCAATGGGCGGTTAGAGATTGAGAGTGAGCAACAAGATCAGATTAAACAAACCTCGTTCTTAATTCAAAAAGAGAAGTAAAAGAAGGAGGGGGAAAAAGAAAAAATAAAAAAGAAGAAATTCGAAATAAGAAAAATTACAAAAGCTATACTGAACAAATGATTGACCTTTCATGGGACAAATGCAGTATAGTCAGAAGGCTTGACATGTGATTACACACGAGGATTTAACCGCCATAATCAGATGACACAACGGGTAATAACAATGAGAGTACTATGAGATAACGACCAGTGAAGATTTTCATTAAGATTTTCTCTTTTTTCTAAAAAGAAGAATTACCTGGTATTAGATCTGTTGAAATTAAACTCATTGGTTGTCACAACAAGATTCAAACAAAAAAAGGTGAGAAAACTTGACTCGGTTAGAGATACTTCTTAATTTATTAAGAATACCAATTAGAGGGAAAGACCGAGCACGCTAGACATATATAGACTTCTGATATCCAAAAAAAAAATGATTATGGGTAAAAACTAGCAGTATTTTATGAAGTGAGATCTAACGAATTAATGAACGACCTGGCAGTGATTGAATAACTGACCATATACTGCATAACGTTGATAACTGTCCTCAATAGAATAACAAAGGCACTTTAACAAGTATTAAATCCAGTCATAAAAAAAAATCCACCGAGGTAAATCTTCTATATGTTTTTTAGTAAAAATATAGAAAAGAAAGGAAAAATTGGAGAATAGAGCACGTACAATCTTCCTACCGTAAGACAAAAGAGAGTAAGGAGCTAGAACTCCACTAAACAGATGGTAATAACCATAAACTTGACAGTAAACACATTCGATAAGTTGTTCTTATACTCAGATATACACGCAAATTGCATTATCCAGCACTAAAGCACGGCGAGAAAGGTTTATCTGGAAGAATCAGGATGTGTTGCAGTTGAAGATCAGATCAGACGGGATTGGCCCACTTTTGGTGTGTTTGCACGTGACTTAAAGAACTGATTACTTGGAGGAAGGAAAGAAAGACGAGAAAAAAAAGAAAAAGAAAAATAATATCTATATATATAGAGACACCAGCAGCAACTAGTACTAGCAGTATTAAATCCTCGGGGTTCATAAATTCTTAACAAAAAATATTTAAACATATAAAGGATAGAGTGATTCCTTTCTTTATTACTACTTCTTCTAAGAATAGAACCGAACACTAATATCAAAACCATGCGACCAATAGTGATCTCAGGCCCTTCAGGTACAGGAAAATCGACCTTATTGAAACGTCTGTTTGAAAAGTACCCCAATCGATTTGGATTCTCGGTTTCACATACTACCAGAAGTCCTAGAGAAGGAGAAACAAATGGAGTGCACTATCATTTTGTAACCCTTGATGAGTTTAAAAAGTTGATCGAAGAGAATGCCTTCATTGAACATGCCAACTTTTCTGGAAATTATTATGGAACTAGCATTAAAGCCGTAGAGGACGTGACAGCTGCAGGCAAACAGTGTATTCTGGATATTGACATGCAAGGAGTGAAGAGTGTGAAGAACTCTCCATTGAATGCACGTTTTGTATTTTTGGCTCCGCCATCTCTGGAGGAGTTGGAACGTCGGCTGCGCAATCGAGGCACTGAAACTGAAGAGAGCGTAGCTAAGCGTCTGGAAGCTGCTAAAAAGGAGTTAGAATACGCGGCAGAACCGGGAAGTCATGACCGAATCATAGTTAATCGTGATGTAGATCAAGCCTACATTGAGCTGGAAGAGTTTGTTACCCAAGAAGACTAAACCACGGGTGGAGGGCTTCTTATCTATCCTTATATATCTCTGTATGTAAGTGTGCATGCGTGTGTGTCATACAACACGGCTTATGTCCGACGAAAACTAGATGCGGGGGAGATACGTCTACAATATCAATCAATCATTAAGAGTTAGTATAGTTCATAGCAAGCGTAAGAAGAAAGAAAAAATAAAGGAAATGGAAGAGAACAGAAGATGAAAGCAATCAGTACTGAGAATAGCCCTGGTGGGGGTATCCCTGGGCCATGATCGGGGCCATTGGGGGTAAGGAAGCGGCGAAAGAGCTGTGTAGAGAATCACGAGGAATAGAGTCGCGTCCTTCGGGGTTCTGGGCCTGGCGAAGAGCAGAAAGCTGGCGTGAACGGAACACTTCATAGTGAACCAACGCAGTTGTCTCGATGAGATCCTGCATATGAGTCCGGGTGAGGAAATCCCGCAGACGGGAGAAATCAGAATGGACGGGGTCCTCGACATTCACGATGCCCCAGCGATTCTTGCGGCCCAGAAAAGGGGTGCCATCATTGGCAGTGAACTCTTGGATAGATCCAACGACCGCAAAGGGCAGGTTGGCTCGGATCTCGTTGACCAAGGTCCGGTCCTCCTCTTCATAGAGGTCGTGCTCAAACGGGTAGCAGCGGATCTTATAGTGAGCAAACTCTTCACGCAGGCGGGCTTTATAGATGCGCCGCTCCTCCAAGGTCATGCTGTCGGCCTTAGAGATGACCGGGATCACGTTTGCTATTTCACTGAGTCTCTGAAGAACCTGGATGTCCAAGGGCCGGAGGCCGCGTTGGTTCGGGGGCAGGAAGTAGATGCAAGCATGGACGCGGGTGTCCCGAGTGTGTTGGGCCCGATTGGCTGTCAGTTCGTTCCGAAGGTATAATGTGTGCTGATCTTTAATGTACTTCACGATATGGTCCCAGCAATGGTCGTTGTCGAGCATATCACCAAACCCCGGGGTGTCTACCACCGTCAGTTCCAGCCGGACTTTGTTTTCTTCCAAGACATGGGTGATCTCCCGGATCTCCAAGGTCTGGGGGAGAGGGATTTCTGGAGATGTCCTGCCCCGAGATTCCATCAGCTTGGAGGCAAATAATGTATTGACAAAGGTGGACTTCCCCATCCCACTTTGGCCGATCACCATCAGGTTAAACTGAAATCCTCGGCGCAGAAGACGGCGTTCTATCTGTTCTGGCAATTTGTCAAAGCCGACATATCGGGATGGCTGTAATGCATGTTCGGTGTTCATGGCTGGTAGTGTCTGTGGACAAAACAAAAGAAAGTTCCAAGTGTATGTATGTAGTAAGTATTGCGCGTTTGTTTGGGAAGTTAGGGGCTAGGGGAAGGGAGGAAGGAGGGAATACGTTTCAAGTTAAGTCACGTGTCGTGCATCGGTGGTGCTACTAGCAAATAATTAGTGTAAGATACTGACTGACTGATATACAATAATATTATTCCCAGCACCAGACTATATTTATATATATAGGCTAGGTATGCTTCAGTAACGATATCTCCAGCTGAAAGATCGTTAAGCCTAAACCGAGTAGAGTCATTAAGAGTAATACAAATAATTAGAATGCATTTGTTAATGTAAGGCGGCAATGATGATGGCCGGCGACAGAGTAGCATCATGTTAGGGTAGAGATTGGTGCCTAGCCTATTCAGCTAATAGTAACGATGCGTATGCCGCCAAGCCGGCAGTGGGCCTGTTTAGTTTGTCATCAAATACAGTTTGGTCTCAGGTTTCACTTTTGCTGGATAGGCAGGACAAGCCCAGACCACACTGCACAAGCGATTGATGGGCTACAAATGGCCAACCAGTAAGGTTTCGGTCCAAAAGTGCCTAAGTATCTCTAATTCATTTAAGTTTCTTTGCATACGAACGCTTTTATGCCAAAAGATATTGTATTATGTACTTCGCACTAAATTTATTCTTAATAGTGCGAAGTTTGCTAGAATTCCCTGCTGTAGTTTCAAGCAATTAATATCAACTTGAAGTGTTAAGGTTGAGCGCTATAAATGAGCAGTCAATACCCACGGTATCGAATATTAGGCTCTTGGCTATCCATCTAAAAGAGAAAGAAGAAGTACAAAAAAAAAAAAAAAAAAAAGAAAGGAAAAAGGTTTCCGAACATCTTGCTGTAAGGTTATCTCACCCACTGTAAATAGCATCCTCCGTAGGCTTAAAAGTATAACGTGTCGTCGGGTTTGCATGCGATCGTGGGCAGTTCGGGGTCGAGGTTCCAATGTCTGATTAGATTGAGAGTTGCCGCTAACATCTAGCTAATTAAAACCAATAATGCAGAGACACATACAACATTAATCGCGTTCATTGGCCCCAGGAGTTTAAATTAAAACCGCTAGGGTTCCAACCAAGGATAATCAAGCCTCATAGGATATCCGCAGATAGGGTTAAGCTTTATAGATAGATAGCATTTTGGATTTGGGGTATTGCGGCACGGGTATCTGGCCTTTTTCTATACCAAGAGTTTTTTGTATAAGTAAGACTTGAGGATTATTTTTCTTCGCACTTTTCGTCTCTACTTTATCGATAGTAAGGATTCCTTTTCTCTTTTCTACATTTCACTGTAAGTATTTATTTTAGTCGTCGAGGTAGCCCATTCTATTATCAGATTCCGTGTCTATCCAGACAACTATTTAGGTCTAGGCCTAGAACTACTATACTACAAAAGTAATCAAGCTTTCCAAGAATAGTGCAATCCTCAGAAATACGTTACCTTCAGTAATAGTGCTTGCTATATTAGCAATAAAAATCGGCCCTTGACACGTGGTGTACACACTATGCAAAGTCATCAACTTTTAGTACCAAAGGATTGAAGCAAGAAATCAAAAAACAAAAAAAAAAAAAAAAAAAGAAAAGAGTGGTACGTTTGTGAGATCATTGTTCCGGTTCTCTCCTCCTGCTTCTGTCCATCATTGTTACGTGAGTGGTTTTTTACTTGGCAAACAGGGGATTAGCTCAACAAAGGTTTTGGTAAATTTTCGGCGATTATGCCGTATTCCCACATGGTGTCCAAATATGGACAGCAGCAGATATATGGCCTACGGTAGTAGGAACCAACCCGAATCGTTTCATCCGATCCTTCTTCTATTTCATCTGATAGGCCAGTCCAGTCCTGTAGAGTAAATAGTGAGAGCTCTTTTAACGGACCCCTCGTTCTGCGGCTGTGGTTTCTAAATCGAGGCAGTGGTAGCGCGGTTGCTAAGGCAACAGTATAAACAACACGCGTTGGTTGCATGCATTCCATTGCGTCTTTTAAACCTTATTGGCGCAACCGATCTTAAGATTGGCTGGGTCCTTTTCGAAGCGTCTCTTTTAACTTTGTTTGGCCTCATTCTTAAGAAGTCGCAACACTCTTTAGTTTACTTACTTCTTCCGTTCTTTGTTAATCACCAGTTCCACGTTGTTATTTTCTACCCACTATTGCATTCTTTCCTTATCTGGTTCTGTTGATTTCCACTGTTTCGCTGATTTTTTTTATATTTTATTTTGCTTTGTTATAGTCTTCTGGTACGTATTTCTTTTCCTTGGTTTCACTGCTCTCCTTCCGCGTCTTTGTTTTGGTATCTCTTTTTATTGACACCAAAGGGGGATAATATCATTCCTTTGCAAGTTTCAGTTCTTTCACCTGTTTCATCTTCGAGATATATTACTGTACGTTGTCTGGGTTTTATCAAGAATAATTCTTGTTTTTTTCCCCCCCTTTTCTTTTGCGCCTTATTGCTTTTTTACTTTTCTCGACTTTGTGCCTAGTTACTTAGTGATCGAGGCTTTAAAGTCGCGATCAGAAACCTCCTTTTACTTGCGCGAGTATTACTACCCTCTGGCCTGCCATTTTGGTTTCGGATGCTTCCTTCCTATTTTTAGACTAATTAATCTATCTACTTGGACGATTACTGACTCAGAAAAATGTTGTTCACTCCTTTATTGTTGTCTCTCCTTACTTCCGTGCTTGCCCATCCTGGACATTCGCATCATATGCACAAACGGGATGATGTGGTTGTTGTTACTGTTACCGTCACTGCTCACGCCGATGGTAAGTTATATACACCTCCACCCCAAGCCCCGGCTGCCGCTGCTGCTCCTCCCCCTCCTCCACCAGCTGCTGCTGCACCTCCTCCTCCACCGGCAGCTTCTCCGGCAGCTCCTCCTGCTGGCTCGCCGGCAGCTTCGGCTCCTCCCGCAGCCTCTTCTTCCGCCGTACCTTCTGGTGCCGGTGGAAATGGTATCTGCTACTCTCCTTACTCCAATGACGGTGGCTGCAAAGATGCTGGCACTGTCGCTGCTGAAATTGCTAAACTCTCCCAGTACAACGTCATTCGTATCTATGGAACTGATTGCAACCAGGTTGAAAATGTTTTGGCTGCTTTGGCTGACCACCAGACTTTGTTTGCTGGTGTCTTCGACATGGGCTCGATTGAGAGCTCGATCAAGACCATTGCTTCCGCCGCTGCTGCCCATGGTGGTTGGGGAAAGATCCACTCCATTTCCATCGGTAACGAACTCGTTAACAATAATCAGCAGAGTGCTGTTGCTATGATTGGCTTCACTCAACAAGGACGCAATATTGCCCGTTCCCTTGGATACAATGGTCCCGTTGTTTGTGTCGACACTTTCGTTGCCTATTACAACAACCCCGAGTTATGTAAGGCCGGTGACTATGTTGCTGCTAATGCTCATGCTTATTTTGATGGACATATCCCAGCTGCTGGTGCCGGTCAGTGGGTCGCTGAACAGATCGAGAAGCTCAAGTCTACCTGTGGAAACTCAAATGTTCTCATCACTGAGTCAGGCTGGCCGGCTGCCGGAAACACCATTGGCGTGGCTGTACCTTCTCACGAGAATCAAGCTACCGCGGTTTCTTCCATCTCGAGCACAGTTGGCGACAAGGTTATTCTTTTCAGCGCCTTCGATGAGCTATGGAAGCACGATGGTGGCTGCAACTGCGAGAAGTCCTGGGGTATTTACTAAATGCTTACCACTCGGAAAAATGTCCACGTGTGACTGATTATCTGTGAGATTTTCTGTTTTTTTTTTCTGAATCTACTGCAGAGTCGAAAGCTTTTTATTTTTGTCCCCTTTCACATCCTGTTACTGAGCAGGCTTTATTAGATGATACCCCCCTGCCCTTTGTTCAAAGCTTTTCCCACACCCATTTTGTCGTATTTGTTATTTAAATTAGTAAACCATTACTACTGTATATTTTACAAAATTAAATCGTAGCTAGTAGAAGTTCTCCTCGTACTCATTGACATTCTTTTGTTAATGGGGATGATGTTTGGGCAGTTTTGAACTTCATATACTTCAACGAGTGGACCGGGAAACAATCCTTGGGTGAATTTAGAGCGTAGTCCCGTCCACGGCGAATGTTTATGTTACCTAAATCTATTGGCGGAACGCTGAAAAAGAGCGGTCGGTCTTCTTCGTCCCGATGAAGACTCAAAAGTGTGTGTTCTGAGAAAGCGCCGATTGTATGATCAGGCAAAGTAAACGTGCTCGGGGGAGCTGGAGGAATATATGCTTGGTTTTGGCGGTTGGATCCAGGAGTATTGTAGCCAGCGTATGGCGATCCTTGATTTGTCATTGTGATGTTTCGCAAATCAGGCTCATTCTTATAAGGAGTACTGACCATGTCTTTATTCTTGTTTGAATACATGGATGGTTTAATGGTAGGTAACTTTGCAACGTATTGGGAGGGAGGGCCAGGGTCGCCGGGATAGTGTACCTGGGTTAGGGTTGAAGGGGTTGAATGGGTTCCGGTATCGAGATGAGGGTCGTAAGGGCGGAGATAAACACCCCCGACAATAGGAGGTGCATTGGGGACGCCCATTCGTGGCTCCGGTTTGTTCATATCCACTGTAGCCTGAGGCGGTAAAAGATGTGCAATTGGGCTAGGTACTCGCTCAAGCTCCACAGGATGGTCAAAGAGTTCCATAGTATAGTCTATGTCGCGAATCTCGTCGGGTTGGCATGTTTTCCACGTTCGAATTCGGGAAAAGTTCTTCTCCTGCTCATTGTAGCGATACTCTACAACATAGACATCCCCTTTAAATCCGCGAGGCCGGCCCCGCCCGAATCGAGTGTAAAACATGACAAAGCATTTTCCTTGTACCTCATCCATTAGATGATCTCTATACTGCGAAGTTTTAAATACTTCATTGGGATAAAACAAACGATCAACACGATGTACTGTTTGTTCCGGACGTAGATACCAGCAAGCATTGATCCACTGTCGGCCCTCTTCGTCTGCCCACATTCGAAAGATCTGACCCACCGTAGGTTTAGATGGGTCGTTTAAATTAGCAATGTGTACCCAGTCTCCGACCTTATAAGTATCTTTTCCATGAGTAATCAGATTAAGTGGGATTCGTTTTTGTTGGATTGATGAACCTACATTAGCAGTCAGCTCACTCATATCCTCTGCTGCCAAGGACTCTGCATATTTACGCAAGTTAACTGCATCTTCATAAATCCTAGACCCGGGTTCGTTATATATGGTAGCATTCTCAAACATTCGAATAACATCTGTCATAAACTCTGCCATGTTTGCATACTGGTGTCGCTTAAGCGTAGTGGTAATCTGTTCCAGGGAAATGGGGCGCTCGATCACTTGGTAATATTCTGGGTAGATATCTTTGGCAGGTAGGTACTCAAATGGTGATATTAGATCACGACCTCCTCTGCCACGTTTCTTTTTTAGCGCCCGAATTATAGCCCGAATTCGTAGCTCGTGCGGATATGCAACTGTAGGGGGCCGTGACCGCTTACGTCCATCATGATCGTTCGACTTCGATCTTTTACGATCCGACCATTCTTTATCACTATCTTGGTCACTAGCTTCATAAATAGCAGAATATTCAAAATCTTCCTCATCTCCACTATCGGATTCCGAGTCCGACTCTGGCAGCGGGCCAATCTCTGGCAGTAGGGCATTTGTAGGAGATATAGTACCAACTTGTGCTAGTTCTGTTAGCTTCGTTTGTACTAAACTTTCGATAGTCTCTGCATCATCATATACTTGGCTTTCTCGAACATTGAACAACTTGGCATTGAATATCAGTTGTGCTACATCGTGTCGGAAATCGTATAGCGTATAACCACCCATCCTATTCTTAGTTCGGATATCGTTCAAGCACACTGGACTTTTTATAATTTGGTAATACTCCACAAGACTGGGATCAGGAAGTTCGCGAAAAAGCTCGGATACATCTCGTCCATCTTGATTTTTGGTTTCTTCAATAAGTTCAAGCAGCTCTTCGATTATCGTAGAGTCTTCCGCTCGGACCATCGTTCGTTCTGTATCGATCAAAGTGAAAGATCTTTCAACTAGGAGCAGAGATAATAGAAAAGATTTTGAGATATATATATATCTTTATTTATTATTTATTTATTTATGAACCCGAGTTGGCTTTAAATGATATGAATGCTTAAATATGTTTACACAATTACTCGGAGCTTGAGCTTGAGCTGCATTATTACCCTAAACCCTGCTCCTTCTGCGATGAGGGTTCAAGCTACGAGATAAATCGTTCCGAGAGCAGGTCTACTAATGATTAATTACTGAGAGATGAAAAGCTCAGATAGTTTATGTGCTTAAAAGTTAATGGGCTTGTCAAAAGCAGCCAAAGCAGCCTCCTTAACAGCCTCAGAGAGGGTAGGATGAGCATGGCATGTGCGAGCAATATCTTCGGCAGAAGCACCATATTCTAAAGCAAGTACTGCTTCGGCAATGGCTTCACCAGCATTAGCACCGATGATATGGACTCCTAAAATGCGATCGGTCTCTTTGTCAGTGATGAATTTGACGAAACCGTCGGTATCAAGGTTGGTCTTCGCACGTGAGTTAGCCATGTAAGGGAATTTGCCAACGTTATAAGGCTTTCCAGATTCCTTAACTTGCTCTTCAGTCTGTCCAACCCAGGCCACTTCAGGATGTGCATACATTACAAAAGGAATAGCACCATAGTTGACATGACCATGTCCTAACTTAATGTATTCAACTGCCGCGATGCCTTCTTCTTCGGCCTTATGAGCTAACATAGCGCCGAAAGTCACATCACCGATAACACGAATGTGTGGGTATTTGGTACGATACTCTTGGTCAATGATCAGACGGTTTTTCTCATCCACCTCAAGACCAATCTTCTCTAAGCCCAGTCCTTCAGTATAGGGTCGACGGCCAACAGCAACAAGTAGAACGTCAGCAGTCAGAGTCTCCTTCTTGCCGTTCTTAGCGCCTTCAATTTCGATTTTGACTTCGTCACCTTCAACCTTTCCGCTTAAAACTTTAGTGTTGGTCTTAAACTTCAGGCCTTGCTTTTGCAAAAGTTTCTGAGTAGTTTTGGCGACTTCACCATCCATACCGGCACCGATTGCAGGCAAGTATTCCAGAACAGTAACCTCGGAACCCAGGCGAGACCAAACCGAAGCCATTTCCAGACCAATAATACCACCACCGATAATGGCCATACGCTTGGGCACTTCCTTCAATGAAAGACATCCAGTAGACGTAACTATGCGCTCCTCATCAACTTCAATACCTGGAAAGGGACTGGGCTCGGATCCAGTAGCAATAATGATGTTCTTTGCTTTGATGGTGACATCTTTCCCACCTTCAATGGCATCAACCTGCACAGTTGATTCATCAACAAATGAGCCTTTGCCCTTGTAGTAAGTGACTTTGTTCTTCTTAAAAAGCATCTCAATACCACCAGTCAATGAATCGACAGATTGCGTCTTGGCTTCCATCATAGTAGCCAAATCAAGCTCAACATTGCCAACATTAACACCTCGACGTTTTGTGTCGTGTAAAACATTATGGTAAACTAGAGAATTGTTCAACAATGACTTGGATGGAATACATCCCACGTTTAAACAGGTTCCACCCAGACGACCTCGCATTTCCACGCAAGCAGTATTCATTCCGAGCTGTGCCGCTTTAATAGCAGCTACATACCTATTGTTAGTATTGAGTTACAGAGAATCTTCTGTAAATGACGAAGAACTAGTCTTTTATCAATCCCAAGCAAGTTGAATCTAAAATCAGAGGAAACGACTAAACCAGTTCATTGTTATGACTTCAGATCTCCATTGCTAATAGTGACGACCGCTGTCTCCGAAAACTCCGTCCCACAAATTATACTTACCCTCCAGGTCCTCCACCAATGACCAAAACGTCGTGCTCGGCTGGATGTTAGTAAAATTGCCTTAACATACTCATATGTACAAAACGCAATCATTCAAGAATATAAAAGATAACTTACCAGAATCAGAAGCATATCCACGGGCAAAAATGGTTGTGTTCCGGGACAGGCGCCCGACGGGTCGAGCCATCCGAACCGTAAGAGATGACATGTGCAGAAAAATATTCGGTAAAAGAACTTATACAAGTAATTCAAGTTACTTTTATATCCCGCGGTGGGCTATTCACGTATTTGCTGTGGTGGTTTAAACTCCGAGAAGAAACATTTGTACTGGTTGGTAAAGTTACCCCCCATGTTGTGTAAGTTACCCGGCTGAACTAACCGGGGATATCCCCACGGTTGTCCAGATATTATATATATATATATATATATTATTAACAATCATGAGGCCCGGTCCTCCTTACTTATCAAGAATTTAATATAAGTGACCGTAAAACATATACATTACTATTCATCAATCATACTTTCTTTCATTAAGTCATATCTGTAGCCGTTAGTGTTTCCTCTAGAACAGTCTGAAATTTCTTTAAATCTTTCTCTGAATCATCCTCGGCCATCAATTCATTCAAGATATATTGAATTCCGTGGAGTACGGCTGGATACTGAAGACTAGATTCCAACATATTCCGTAAAGAGCTTCGAGAATTTTTGTGTCTGATCCTCTTTGCAATACTTTCCCGAAGGTACACTTCGAGAAGCACTCGACATTCTTCACTGTGAGACAGAAAATTCACATTTCTAAGTATATCCAGTCCTAGATAGCCTTTACCGGCTAAATATCCGTAAAATTTACCTAGATTTATAATCCGATGAAGTTTATCTTTCTCATCATGTTCTCCTAAAAGACCTTCTTCACCTTCCCCTGAATCTAATGCTCGCCATAAATCCCAGAATATGAAGGTGAAGGCTTTCTTGATCCCATGTTTACCACATAGTCTTCCAGCCAATAATGCATAAAATGGATTGGGGGTGGCTTCTTTAGATGCACAATGTAGAATTACCCGTGGAACATCCAGCCATTGAGCCTTTGTAAGCCTCATTTTATCTAAGCGTTCTTGAGCATTTAGGCAATCGGTGGCACCTATTAATGCAACGAAGATCCCTCGACGAACATCGTTATTCATATTGTTCTGACGTGCAACATTTTCCAGATCCAAATTAGTAGTAGATAAAAAAGTCTCGTCTCCATCCAGTTTGAAGCGAGATCCTGCATGTTTCGTTTCCTTCTCAGATTCTTTCTGTCGTCCTGCCGCATTAGCTATATTATTGCTCTTCCACGCTGCTCCCACCATCCACCATTTCCCATTGATGTCTATACTTCGAATATCTGCTAGGGAAACTCCAAGTGTTTGAATATTCGAACCTATCGCGGCATTTTGCTGCTGTTTAGATAATCGGACTAAGAGTTCCGTGGTATATTCATTCCTCAACTGAGATCGATTGCTCTTTAAAGAGACCAAAGAATCAACCAAAAAAGTTGTTCTTCCTGTAATCTCATCAGAAGAGAGTTTAGAAACTTTTTCCTGGAACAGTTTCACTATTTCCTTTAAAGCTAATGGATCGTCTTTCCGCAGCTGTAGATCCGCGTTGCGGAGCAGCTTCAATAGCAGATCGGTATTAGTTTCAGTTATATTTTCTAAAAGAAAATGAATGAGATCAAATATAATTCGGCTGCTCACAATTTTCATAATGTACGCACCCGAGAGAACTGAAGCCATACTACCAGCGCCTTTCACATCCTGAGATGTATATAAATTATCAAAGCGTTCAACGGTCGTCTGAATGAATTCGGCACCAAATTCCAGCCCATTGGAACGAAACAAAGTACCAACTACAGCAACATGAACCAATACAAAAGAGTCATTAAGCACAGGTTGTTGCTGAATAGCATTTAATATGGCCCGGGTGATACATTCATTTGTAACTTGTTTCGGGTTCGTAAGATATAAGTCGTTCAACTGGTTAGCAATAGTAATCATGTTTGCTTCTGAAAGCCTGTTTATAATTCCTTTAATCTGTCGATTTAGAAGCTGATCGCCTTCATTGGATGGAGTACTGAAAGCAGCCAATTTGGCTCTTAAAGATGGCGGAATGTATTTAGCGTTGTTCTCTACGGCCGTATTAACTACGGGAGGAACATACGGATTTTCGGCTCGAGGAATATAATCTTCCTCATTTTCTGATGGGCTATAATCGCCTAATACATCTGCAGAATCATTTTCAGAGACAGTACTTTCATTTTCGCTGTAGGTGTCTGACATATCCTGGTTGTCACTGTCAACCTCTTCTTCAGAATCATCGTGCGGTATATTTCTCGGTCCTTGATCAAATGATAGGTTTTCAGTGAGGTCTAAAAGTCCATCTTCTTTTAATTCATTGCGAATTTTGTCAGAAGTCAAATCACCGCCTAGCATCTTAGCATAGTAGGCAATGTCATCGTCTTCTTCAAACGATGAGGACTTGTTTGCCACTCCTTGAGAGTTTTTAGACGAGATTTTTGGCGATAAAGAAATTTTTGAGTTTTTGCGACCATCTGATGCACCCTTTCTAGCCTTCAGTGCTTTTAGCGCCGCCCAAGTGTCCTCCGAGTTAGATGGAACTTCTTCCGGTACTAAATCAGATCTCTCTTCAAATCTTTCCCGCTGTGGTGTTTCATCATCAACATCATCAAATCCTGAAAACTCTTCATAGTCTTCAATGCTTTCATTGCCTGTTTTCAAGTATGAAATATTATTTTTTGCCTTTTTAAGATATACCGCGGCTTGATGGTTGGATCTATTTTCTCGTTTTTCGATACGAGCGTTACGACGTCGATCTCGTCTTGATAAGACAGTACTATACCTTTTATTGCTCGATCTTTGATCTGATACGCTTGGAGAAAGCTCATTCAATATGGCTTTAGGCAGCCTTGTAGTATGCTTTACACGCCCCATGAGGTTAAAGAAACAAATCTATATTTTTCCAAATGATAATATGCACACTTGGGAGAACCTTTTTCATCTTACCACACCTCCCTACTATTTTATAACCTATATCCCACAACTGGCTATTGATATGGTAGATGAGAACAAAAGTAGTAGGAAAAAATCAAAAGATTTGTCAGCTGATGAATTTTTAGCGGCACTGAAGCAATTGTATGAGTGTAAAACATCTATACGGCTATCTATAAAACGATATCAAGATTTAGACCCTGTGGATGGAAGACCTTTGGGCGGTCGCAATCTCATAGTTCGAGCTAAAGCTCAAGAGAAATCCAAGAGCTCTACGGTAGTTCATAGAATAAGGACTGTTCTAACAGCTGATATGTTGCCTTCGTTCTGGTCTCAGTATACAGATCTAGCCAAAACAGGGATGCCGCAATTACGTAAGAAAGAAAAGAAGAAATCTAAACGCAAAACTGAAGTACAGTAATTTTAGTTTAATCTTACTTGTTCTTTGTGATATTAGTTTTGAGAAGACTTTGTTGTTCTATTGGACTGTGTCTCGCTTCGATTTATCTGTTTCTCTCAGTTTCCTACTTCTTTCCCGCTTAACTACAAACTCACATTGTATTTTGCTTGGTGTTTTTTTTTTTATATCTATTCTTTTGTTAGGTAGAATTTGTCTTAGTATTCATTATTGATTGACTTAACTCTCTTACTACTCCCCGGTTTTATGACTAAGTGCTACCCATCAGGATTGATCGATAACATAATTTTCACCAACCATCTGGCAGCTCATATACAATTTTTCATTACCTCTTTCTTGCTTATTTAATAACTACATACCTACATACCTCTATTTTATTTTTAAAAAAAAACATCAATCTTCTTTAATTTGCTCTACTATACTAACTGTACTGAACTCTATAATATCTTCTTTCTACCGTCCTCGGTAGAGTACACTCCCAAATCAACTTCTAAGTTGCATTCCGGCCATCGCGCGCGCCTTGTGTTTATATCCACACAGTGCACCAATATGGCCGCTGAAATACACCAAAGAAGGATCGCTTCAGCGCCAATACATTCTCAGTCAATCTCTGAGATAGAAGATTCGCTTAATATTTTATTTACATGTTCTCAGGCCTCTGTTTCTTACTTCTCCCTACCACCATCACTATCTGTCGATCCCCTAGGTCCACCAGAAATATTTATTGAAACAATACGCCCATTTCAAGACTCGGCTCGTGTTGATGGACGTGGGAGATTGCAGCTTCATCATCTTCTTGGTAAGAATCAGGTTTGCTTCTTTCAGTGTGGTACGCTTACTCGTCCTCTATTTAAAAGATCAACCTATTGGAGATTAGATTCCCGTTCTATTTTAATTGCCGGTCCCCCCTATTTGAATTTCTGGAAAATAACCCTTGGTTCAGATGAGATAGACTTGTTTATATCTATTTTGAAAGACTCTTCTTGGGCTGTCTCTTCTAAACTCACTATATCCACAGACGTTAATCATCTTTCTTCTATACCCTCTACCCCTTCTCCATCGTCTAGCGTTAACTCTACCTCTCATACTGTTTATTCTTCTTCATACATATCTAATGATACTTTTCCTATGGTTCTACCTTCTTCGTCGCCAAATATTTTGCCTAAATCACATTCATTGAAACCATTTCTATCCCCGCCAACTTCATACAATGACTCTAATGATTCTATGATCTCTGAATCTTTTTATGGTAAAGTTGATTCATTCACACCCTCTAAACAATCTACTCAATACGATGCTTGTGCATCATTAGTCACACCACCGGCCATGTGGCACGATATTTCTCCATCTGTCAGTTCCAAGACATTACATACCACTTATACTACAGACCTTGATAGCTTTTTAGATGAATTTCAAGACAACTCTTCTTCTCTTACTGATCACTGCAGCAATAATACTAACTGCGAAAATGATTCTCCATCAGATTTGTTATCACAAGGACAAGTATCTGAGCCCTTGCATTCTAGCTATGACTTCGAAATTACTGATTTATTATGTGACATCTCACCCGAGAAGTATTTTCCACGCAAATTATCTCTTCAAGAAGCCGTTGAAGACACTGCTAATCGGGTTTCTCATACTAAGAAGGTTCCTACTGCTGCTTCGTCCAAGCTTAACTCACTAATTGGATTGACTGAAGATCTCACCACCTCTGAAGATAAATCTCCTGTATCTTGGCACAACATTGATGATATCTCTGAACCAACTTCTTCTCCTAGCATATTCTCTGCTCTAAGTCTAGGAAAAACCATTATTTGTAATATATTTCTGGGTAAGGATACTTAATTCCACCATTTTAGTATCCGCGATTCAAATTTAATGAAGATTATTAATTATTTAATTGCAATAACATTAACATTAGGATTTTCATGAACGGCATATTTTTAGTCAGCATTTTTCTTTAGTGATTCTGAACTTGGCACGGTTAAAACAGGTACTAGAGCCACATATGCAGATACGGTCCATATTGGAACCCATACAAAGAGAATTACAAGCCAAGTCCAAGCCTGAAGTTCCCGCCATGCCAAAGAGAGCCTATATATAATATCTGAATAGGTGTAGCCAGTAAAGTAGGATATTGCGTATAGGGCACTCAAAGGGTTAGACACTGATAAACAGAGTAGAGCTAAAGATTTGGACCGAAATGTGGAAATGAAAATCAGAGGAGAAGTGGCTGTTCCCACAAATAAGGATAGAGAAAAGTTAAGAGTGGCTAAAGTTGTCAATGCTAAACCGTTAAAGATAAGAGCAATGGCATGAATTCTAAGACGAGTGCTGTTTCGAATTGAAGGAAACCACGGAATAGCTGCTAAATAGGAAAGTGTAATTGCCAGATAAACTTGAGCTTGAAGAGAACAGTATTCGAGCGGTGAAATTAATAACAGAAAGCCAAATAGAAGGCAACATGAATATAAGATGCCAGTGAGCAAAAATGGTATTGTAGCATTTTGTGTATCTGTTTGTATTGTTTGCAGCCAATTGGTCATACCTCTAAAAGTGAAGCTACTAGCAATTAATAAGGAAGCAGGAAGATAGGTCCCGATACTTACAAAATGCTTAGGAGATAATAAAAGATAGAAGAAAAAAGATTGATGGAAATGCTCAAGAAGATTATTGATAGAGCGAACAGTACTTTCGACAACTCTACCAAACGCTGTTTCGTCATGGCCGTCTTCGGATGGTACTGCAGATAGAGTCACCGAATCTATTCTCCAGCCACTAAATGCCTCTGATCCTGAACAAGGATTTAATCCGGCAGTTATTTGAGAAGATACGCTTCTAAATAGAGTCTGAAGCCGACCAAAATAGGTAATGTGATCAGATCTAGTATTATGTATATTGACGGCAATGCCACTAAATTGACATAGCAATACAACAGTGTTAACCAAATCTAAATTAGGCAACTGTCCGTTAAGTCCAGTGTATGAAATATCGATTTCCTTGAAGTAGGGGGTGTCGCTTGGATAATCCAAAATTATTGCTCCTTCGATAGAGCCAGCCTGGACAGGCAAGGATCGATGATAAGCCTGAACCCAGTCACGAAGAGATTTTCCAGTAGAAGGGGGAATAACAAAAACAATATTCTTGGACCAAACAGACCATTTTGAGAAATATCGAGCTAAAGCGAGTCCTAAAGCTACTCCATTGAAATTCAATGCGTCATTCTTATTGACCCATGGACATACAAGAACAATTGCCTCTGTGTTATCACCTCTAGGAGCATGTAGCACTCCATATACAGTTCCGGGGTTATGTGTATAATTTGTGGGAGGAGTAGTGTCTACAGAACGATAGATCCGGGATTCATACCCATGTTCTTCGAGCATCTCCATTAAGCCAAGCATACGAGTCTCTGGATCTTTTCCTTTCAACAATTCTAGTTCAGCTTTATAACCCCTCAAATAATTCCATTCTGACGATCGGAAATAGGTATGAACCTGTCCCGGAAGTAAAGCATTCTCGGATATATAGGTATTCCGATATTGACCAGATATGGGAAGAATAAATAGCCAAACTAATCCAATTATGAGAGAGAATATTCCTAATTGTGGCATTCGTGCCATTACTAGCCGTAAAAGCTGAGCTCTTGGCCGTGAGGTATCTGAAATCGCCATTATGTTTGACGATATAGAGGGACCGAGAGAACGTTTGATTGAAACGTTGTTGGATGAATGTAATATTGGGAGAATCAATTTACCACTTGTTTGATATTGGATCAAGATCTATCTACTATCAGATCCGACTATGATCTATTCATCATCCATCTCCTGGTAGTATTTCAAGCTCAAAAAATAATTTGACTTATGTTAAAATACTTTTAATTTTTATAGTCACAAGTTAAGTTATGCAACTCGTAAACCTTTTTCTCTGTTGAATGCACAACTCGATGACACTGACACGTTGATATGTTCCAATAACCTTCTTATCTTTCACCCTCCTCCACTAATCTTATCCTACAACCTATATTGCAATCGTGTAATCAAGCAGCAACTCTACTTATTATTTCACATTATTTTATTATTGTTTAACGTTTAGAATTTTTTTTCTCTCTTATTTAAGTACTGTTCTTCACCTTTTAGTTACTTTATCACATAAGATCATCCTCGCCTAGCAGGTAATCAATATACTCTGATGTCTCCATTTAGCCCGGCTGCTAAGAAATTCAAACCTGAAAACAAAGAACACTCAAAATCCTCTCAATCTTTATTTCACCGACTTTCTGTTAGCGATCTGACAAGAGGGTCTTCAAGCATGTTTACTTATTTTCATAAATCCGATAATGGACCTCTCGCAACAGACCCTGAAACTGATTTCAACACACCAGCTAATGAACCTACATTAAGGCCACCAGAACTTACTAATAAACCGTTAAATACCGAAGTTTTGCCACCTCAAGAATCTATGTCTTATTCCATCTCTGACGCTTCTGCAATATCCGCTAATGCAGCACACGACTCTCTATCAATTATGAGAAAGTCAGCGTCATGTTCTACTTGTTCTGAAGAAAGAGCTATAGAATTCTTTCCCATTCCTCTAGATTACGATACAGATAATACCTCAATGTCATCCCCTTGGTCTGTGTGGAGCCTGTTACCTAGTTTCAGGGCTGTCGCCAGCGACACCAACAGTCTTCCATCTAATCATATAATTCCAGAGCCCCAAATTGCCCCTAAAAGAGTTCGATCATGGCTCGACTTTCTATCTAGAAGGGTTTCTGATGATATGAAAGAACCTGTATCACCTGTTATTGAATTCGATCCAGAGAAACCGTTAAACAATGTTAATGACAGTAGTGGTAATATGCCCTCCGAATCTATTGATTCAGCAAAAGCTAAACCCTCATCTTGGGCATTTTGGTCACATTACCCAGCTAGTTTTAAGCAACAATTCTCAAAAAATAGTGAACGCGGTGAACTTGCTGTCGACGGTACCGAAACAGAGCTTCGGCCAGCTAAAGCAGAACCAAACACATCTAACCATAAAAATATTGTCGCTTGTTTGGTCGATTCCAGCAAGCTTACAGCACATATTCAACTTCCTCATCTAGAGCATTACAGAACTCCTCTGGGAAACATAGTGACACCGACGTTAGAGTCTTCTTTCCCTGTATATTCTCCAGCTTCCTTGTTCAAACGGAAAGTCACCAGGTTTTTAAGCAGAATTGAATCAAACTTAGGGCTAGAAGAATCTCGAATTTTTCTTGGTCCTAGTATCCGTGTCCATCGGGCCGTGGTCATTGGAATTCATGGCTTTTTTCCCATTCGCACTATACGATCCATAATTGGTGAGCCTACTGGAACATCCTTGAAATTTGCGGCAGAAGCGGCAGAATCCGTTAAAAGATGGGCCAATGAAAATAACATATCACCAATAGCTATTGAGAAAATAGCTCTAGAAGGGGAAGGAACCATCGATGAAAGGGTTCATGAACTTTACAAACTTCTGCTCAACTGGCATGATCACCTTTTAAATGCGGATTTTATCTTTTTAGCAAGTCATTCTCAAGGTGTGATAGTCTCATTACATATATTGACCCGTTTGATCGATGAAGGTTACCTGAAAAATAAACGTGTTGGTCTGCTTGGAATGGCTGCGGTAGCTATGGGTCCTATATATGGATTAGACAAAAGTTTAGTAATGAAAGCATACACTCAATTTGAGTCTGCTGCATTAAGTGAATTATTTGAATTCCAAAATGAAAACTCAAAACAGTCAAAGGAATTGCAGAAAGCTCTCTCAACTGTCCTCGAACAGGGTGTGAGAGTATCACTAGTAGGTTCCATCAATGACCAATTAGTTCCGCTTTATTCCTCTACATGCATTTCCGCATCTCATCCTTACCTATTTCGGGCTGTATTTATAGATGGGAAGGTGCATGGGCATGACCTTAATTTTCTCCACCAACTGATTGGGTTTGTCTTGCAACTCAAAAACCGTGGGCTCAGTGATGGAAACATAATTCGAGAGCTTTCTGGAGCTTTACCAGGTTCATTAACTGGCGGAGGACACTCCCGATTATATATGGACCCTTGCGTGTATGATATAGCGTTAAGATTCACCTTGGAGTCTGTTGATTTGGACAGGAAAAAAACAATGAAGTGGGATCATCTTGATATTCCTGCTGATTCGAATCCATACTTACTTCCGTGGAGTATGCGAGGCTTAGTAGAGGATATACATATTCGTTCCTATCATGAAAAAGAAGTTAAAAACTTGATCCGGTCGTTTGAAGACTGGAATCCAGACACCAAGCCATTAAAAGACATAAAATACCGGCTGAGTGCTCTAAACTCCACTGGATCAAAGCTGTAATATCAAGGACACTCGGAGTAGGGAGAATTTGACGGGGTTAATGAATTCATGCAGTTTTGTGTTTCCACATATTTTCTCTCTAGATCTGAATGATTTTATTTAGTTAGTGATCTCTGACGACAATATAGTTCCTATACGTCTAATGTAATACTAAATAACGATTAAAAATAAATCCATTGACGAGTCACGTTTATAAACAATAAAATCCGGGTTTTCTTGCTTTGGACTAGAAGCAGATAAATGGGAAATTATCTGTCTTGTTGGCTCACAAGTTCATTTTCTATTTTCTTTTTTTTGTAGTGTCGATTTATAGCCAGCTTAGTAACCACTGAGTCATAACAGCATCAATACCGAGAATCACTAAGTATGTTAAAATCATAAATGGTAGAACAATCCGATTTGATTAATAGTAAATTGTATTCTAATTCTTGAGATATAAAACAGTATTCAACGATTATCCAACGCAAATTGATAAATAACGATTTTGCCGTTATTTTTAGAATACTTACTTAGTGTTTACTCCGATCAGATACAAAGATGCGTTCCTAATTGAAGAACAATACGAGGGAGTAATATACGGAGGAAACCAATACAACTCTATGTCATATCAGAACAATGCTAATTGCTTTGTATGATCATTTACTAATCTAAACTCCTTTTTATGATTAACAGCTTTGCGGAAACCAATATAAATGATAGGAGACAGGAGGAGGTCTTCTATGAAGACAATCGCAATATTATCATGAGGATATTGAACAATTCTTTTTATTTCTTATTTCATTATTTTACCCATTATAATACTCCTGAAATAGTAGTAATACAGGAATATTTAAATCAACCCGGCATTCTCTATCAATTTCCTAACAAAAAATAAGAAAAAAAAAAAAAAAAAAAAAAAAAAAAAAAAAAAAAAAAAAAAAAAAAAAAAAAAAAAAAAAAAAAAAAAAAAAAAAAAAAAAAAAAAAAAAGAATCCAATGACTTTGACTTGTAGTGATCAGTCACGTGTATTTAAAACTTTGTGTACGGGAAATAAAGTAGTTTTCGCGATACGCGGAATCTCTCACACTAATGAACAATGAGCTCCACAGCTTTAAAAAGGAAAGCCTCAATCACTGATGCAGGGAATTTATCAGGGTTTTTACTGAAGAAAATAAATTATAAACCACATACAAAACTAGGCGATCTTCCACAATCTATCGAGCCCGCAATGAGGTCTTTTAGCAAAGAGCGTTGGTTAAGCACTCTCTCTGATGAGCAGAAGGAACTCCTAAAATGTGAAATAGAATTTATAGAAGATACTTGGTTGATGTACTTGCACCAGGAAATAACCAAGCCTTATTTCCTAAGGTTGCGGAAGTTCCTCGCTAATGAGTACGCTTCGAAGAAGACTATATTCCCCCCTTCAGAAGATATATATTCATGGAGTAACCTTTGTTCATTGGAGAAGATAAAAGTTGTAATATTAGGACAAGATCCGTATCATAACATAGGTCAGGCTCATGGCTTGGCTTTCTCTGTCCGTCCTCCAACCGCGGTTCCACCCTCGTTAAGAAACATTTATAAATGCATATCCATTGATTATCCTGAAATAAAGTTTGACATGAAACAACCGGACTCTGGCTATTTAGTTAAATGGGCTGAGCAAGGTGTTCTGCTACTAAACACCTGCTTAACTGTCCAGAGTCATCAGGCGAACTCGCATGCACAGAAGGGCTGGGAAGAGTTCACAGAAAAAGTGCTCGAAATTGTGGGAAAGCACTGTAAGAACGTCTGTTTCATGGCATGGGGATCTCCTGCTGGAAAGCGAATTGATATCTTGAAATCCAAGTTTGATGGAAATGACCATCTAATTCTTCGCTCTGTCCACCCAAGTCCACTTTCGGCATCACGCGGTTTCTTTGAATGCGGGCACTTCAAAAAATGTAACGAATACTTGAAAGAACACCATGGTGATTCTGCCCAAATAGATTGGAGAGTTGTAGACCTAAAAGACTGATTTAATTCTCAATGATATTTCTGTCAGTTGGCAAACGGAATGGAGTTGGTATATGGTTTTTCTATAATTTGTAGTGTATCTGCGTACTGATCTAATCACGAACCTGAAGGTAAGTGTGTACTTCTATTAGCTCCTCCTCTTCAGCCTCGTAATTTAAAACAAAAAAAGAAGTGCAAATGCAGAATACGCCAATATAGTATATAGGAGTCCCGAAGTGCTCCTTAACAATCATGTCACCGAAAGAAGCTAGTGGGATAGTTAACGTTAATCCAATTGTTACTATCAATGGAGTCGTCAATAGCATTGCAACTACCCACAAGTAGTCAGATATGATGGTTACAACCATATTACTTAAAAGAATGGAAGTAGCAAAAGCTGTTGGGGGTAGTTCTAACACCTCCAATTTTGTGAAATGAAGTATAAGCAAAAAAGGCCAAAGCATGATTAGATTAAAAAGACCAACAAATCCAAAAAAAAGCTGCATATTCATATGTGATTCGTGGCCGATTTTGTACTTAAGAAGTGTGGTGTAGATTCCATAACACATAGCCCCACCAAGTGCTAACAGGTCGCCCAATAGAACACTTCCAAAAGAATAAGATGGTGATGTTTTCGAGTTCGCATCAGAATTGCTATAAGAAGTTTCATAGTGAGACACCAATATCACTCCAACAAGTGATGCCAGCACGGCCAAGACTTTAATGCGACTTGGCTTCTCAATGCCTACCATGGAGCCAATTATCAACGTCCACATCCCGGATGTACAGGATAACACAGTGGCACTGCCTACAGTAGTGAAGCTTAGACTAGAATTGCTAAACCAATTAGCTAAAAACCAGAGGCCGCAGAACTGCATACTAATTATTGAGGTTTCTTTAACAGAGAATTGGTGCACAACCGGAACTATAACATCCGGTCTGTTTGGATGGATGTCTGCTTGAGTATTCGACTCTGATACAGAGTTGTTACTGGAATCTAGTATGGCATTTTCAGAAGGACCAACTTTCAATAAACTCGACGAACGAACCACGTTACCTCCCCTATCAATCTCACCTGGAGATGTTCCAGTATTAGCATAATTCAGATCATCTGATATTACTCGATTATAATTCGTATTCAATGGGGCTTCTTCGTTAGAAGTGTACAACCGCGAGGGAAATGATTCGCTCCATCGTCTAATCTTGCCAGAAACTCCATATGAGAGTCTTCGAAAAAAGTCTGTTGTTCTGGAAGCCTTCTGAGGTAGTTTTAACTTCCTACCTCTGTACCAATATGGGACTAAATACACTGAAAAGGCTGTGGAATTTAGATAGGTCATGAGGTATGGTTTCCGGTAGATCTCAGTCTCAAAGATAGAGTTGACCAAGAAACTAGACAAAACCCAGAGGACTACCACTATTCCTAAGAAAAAAATTCCCAGGCGCCACTTATTAGTTTTAACAAGATTTTGTTGACCACAACTGGCAGGAATCTCTGGGGTTGTATAACTGTCGCATATGGCATTTGAGCCAATACTATATGACGAATTGACGAGGGTAGATCGAATGTAATACTCATGAGCCAGCGTTTGGGGAGGTATTGGAGGTTCCATTTGCTATTATATGACTGATATCTGAGTTTTTAAACGAAACAGATCCAGCCTCAATTATGCAAATGGGGGAATCAGGGAGAAGAAGAGGTTATAAGGTAGTGGAAATAGTTGTCCGCTACGATAAGTGAGAGTGTATGGCATGCCATTGGTTAATTGTTAAAGTTTTTGGTCTACGCTATTGGGTATAACGTCGTGTAACTTGTCGAAGTCATGTGTAGGACCTTAGATAAATCCTAACGGGGAAGTAGATGATGACTTATGCAAATAAGTCTCAGCTAAGGTTTTACTTATATGTATTGGTAAGATATCCATATCTATTACAGATCGGTGACCAAGTTTGTCCATATATACGATGTATAATCTACTATGTTCAATATCGTAGTTTTACAAGCCTCTTCGGATTAGCTGGATGGAGTTAGCTAGCTCCTCAGATACTTGGGGTTTAGGAGGTTCTTAGGAACGTAATACATCCCCCTAGGTTGATCGTGTAGAGTCCTCAGACTGCTCTAACACATTAGACGGGCTTTCCCCATCTTTCTGACATGTGGAAATCCCTCTTATATATAAATCAGGAGTTACCCTGATTTGACTAGGTTTGCTTGACTTAAACTGAGCTTGGGCATCCCGTTGGGATAGGCTCCAGTTCAACATTAATCGATCAATTTTGGTTGGAGGCAATGAAGATAAGGTTTGTGGTTCCAGTAAGAATGGTAAAAACTAGACTATTCCTAGTTTAATAATATACCACAAGTAGATTACTATAATAAAATTATGTATGTGAATAACAACAATGTACATGAAGACTGGGTAATTAGTTATCAGTAGTTTCGATAAGTATACTTGCTCTCAATACCACAAATTCTTGTCATTAATTACAACAAATCGAGTAGATAAACTGCAATTATTTTCCTGCCAATCTGTCAGATGATGTTAACACCTTATATCGCTAAAACGTGAACCCAAATTATTTTGTCCCTTCTTGAAATTAGAGTATACCTCACTGTGATGTCGTTCAGCCTCCTTTAGATTTTGGCGCACGATTTTCGGCATAACATAAGTAGCAATCGGAAGTTCAGGTATGTTCCAATTTTTCAGTTTCTTTGAGCGGGTTTCACGAATTCGCTCATGGATCTTAGGAAGAACTGCAGCAAGCTTAAGAATGTGACGCTGATTTGCTCGGTATTGCTTTGCATACTGAGTTCGAATGTACTTCAAGATCTCTCCAATAGTACCAACATAAGAAGAATTGCCAGTATCATTAAAACTATTTACCTTATAACTTCTCAAGAGAGGCTTCTCGTAACAGGCTTCCCAATCATCCTGCATTTGAGCCAGAACTATTCCTTCTTGTTTTAGATATGTTTCACAAAGTCCTAGCTTTGCTTGATGGATTATTACCCGATGAACTCGAGTAGGCTTTGATTTATAATTCCGAGAATATCTTATTACAGAAAATCCATTGATTTTGTTTTGTAAGACCCATATTCTGGGAAACATTGCAGATCCGCGAAGCCATGCAATCTTACGGCGTCGCTCGACTTCAAGCTTTTTCTTGGACTCAAATAGTTGAGCATAGGTTTGGACTTCGTTATATGATAAAGATTTGAAAGATTTATCAGCAGGGAGTTCGCCGTCCATTTTCATGACCCTGAATTGTTTTAAAGCAGAATTGAAAAGAGTAGCACGAGCTCCTAGTCTGCTAGCTTCTTCTGCTGTAATAGGAGGTGATCTGCGTAATTTTTCAGAAGCTTTAGTATCTATTGAAGAGGTCAATCTTTGAGTAACAGCAGTCTGTTTATGACGAGAATGACGCGCAGCAAGGTCGGCAAGGTTCGATTGTTCGACTTTCAAAAAGTAGCGATGTTTCATCCATGGATCTAGAGGCATAGATGACTCTAAGTCTTGTTTTAGACGTTCAGCAAGATCAACATGAGCGGTAATAAATTTGTGGCCTAGCTTGTTCTTAAATTTTGGAAACCATATCTTTATAGCTTGATGTAAGGCAGGAGGATATTTTGGATTATTCGATAATTTTAATAAGCTGCGATATAATATACACACATTTAATCGATGACTCTGTCGATAAGAGAGGGGAAGCATGGGGAATGGAAGGTGACTACAATACACCAATGCATGGTACCCGTCCGAGGCAGGGAAGGAGAATGGGACAAGTAAGAACAGCAGCATATGTGGTCTTACGATGTCCAATCTCATAGACATCTGAAATTACTGTAGCACTAAAATAACAAATCTAAAATTTATATTGATAGAAACTATATTATATAGCAGTTGTACTCATAATCCTAGTAATTTATTTATCATTTTATCATTAGGCAAATCTAAGCCCATTATCATCCTCTTTTGAAATTTTGAGAACAGCTCTTACGCAGGCTTCAGCCACAGTAAAATCTAGCTGGAAGTACCAATATCTCAAGACTTGTAGGTTGATCCTTCAGCAGGCTGTGCTAACTTGCGGTTTGCACCTAGACCCATACTAGTTCTTATGGCCAGGAGAATTGTTTCAAGGTCGTAAGAATTCTTCCAGGAAGCCAGGCAAGATAATTTTCGGTGGATCACCACCCCAGTATCGGGGTCCACGCAAGGGAGGTTTATTTTGGTGATGAACTGTACTTCTGGTGGGGCTTCTGGGTATTCTGGACCACAGCTGATTTTTAAAGAGTAAATACGATTTTCATAAGCAGAGTGTGGTGGTCCTAAGATTGTACCAGTCCAATCTGTCATAGTGATATCGTCAGGGTCGGCTAAGCCATAAGAGCATAAGTCCGATCCTGAACCTTTCTCTCCCTTCTCTAATTCTTCCAAGAGACGAAAATTTCGGGGTCTGTGTTAGTCTATATATTCTAGAATATTGTTGGCATTTTCTTACATTTTAATGGTCATTCTGCGAAGAAATTATCAAACCGGGGGAAATGAAAAAGTACTTAAGTTAGACATGAACTGGTTGGTATAAGGTTTCTTAGCAGGAACTGTTCTCATTTCGGTTCTCATTTCGACTGTACCACCTTGAAGTAAACTCACTCCACTCACATCTACCAACTACACTTGGTTTATATTTTTATACGTCAATTTTACTGCTTTAATTTCGGTATCATTGATACATAAATACTAGCTTCATGTCAGCTGTAGCGGCGTTGATTGCGGATCTTAGCACACTAGTAACCGAGGGCAAACGAATCTCTGAATTACGTCAAGCCGCAGATGCTTCTTTGGCTGAAATACAAGCATTAAGCGCACAATACCGCGATGATTCATCTGTTTTATCGGTTTTATCTTCGAAGCCTCATTTTACCGCACCTTTTTTCATCGCATGCTCCCTTCAGCGTAACCCGAAGTTGGTAGCCATCGCGGTCAGGTCAGTTCAAAAACTTCTACAGAGCAGCAGCATAGCACCCGCTTCTTTAGATAGTCTTTTGGATGCTTATCTCACTGTAGTTGATGCAGGAACGCCAGATGATGTACTTCGTGTTCTTCAATCACTACCTCTGTTAGTGAAAAATTACCCTCATGATATTCAAGGACCCAGATTGGCCACAGTTCTCTCAATTGATGTTCGTGCATTATCTCTCAAACCGGCCATTTTTTACAATACCGCCTCTGCAACGTTTCAGCAGCTCACTATGCTAGTCTTCGATAGATTTGCTTCTTCCTCTTCTTCTTATAATTCATCTACAATTGCTAAAACTATCGATCTCCCTAATTTTGGGTCTATTGATTTACAATCTCAGGAATATGACATATATTGTCTTTTCTCTGATCTTTGTTATTTCACTTCACACAGTTCTCAGGTTTCTCCTCTCTTAAAAGTTCCTGCAGTGCCGAACACATTGGCCTTGGAATTAACTGAAACTGTACTCACCAACCATTATTCTAACATTGCGTCTCATCCTGAGCTCTTGTATATTATTGAATCTTCTTTAGTTCCAGCTATTATTCAGATGATGACTGAGGCAAGTCAATTCCCCCTGGTAATTCGTGCTTCACGCGTACTTTATATGTTGATTCTCCGACTCCATGAATGTATCCCAAAGCAATGTTTATTATTAACCTCTCTTTTAGTAGAGATACTAAGATTAAATACATCCTCTGAATGGCGGAGATCTTTATGCCTTGAAGCATGTCATGGTATTTTGTCAGAATTTCAACTTATACTTCACCTAGCCCAGTATCAGTCCAGCAAATCTACAGAAAAGTCCCCTATATTTCGGCTGATAACGTGTATCTCGGATATTTCCGAGTCCTTTAATGAGAATTTTTCTCAGAGGAGAGTTTCACAGGCTAGTATTAAGTCATTATCTGAACTGGCAGATTTCGCCCTTTCGGATGGGGGTAGCAAAATAGAATTGCTGCGGATGGATGAGTTATCGACACATATTCCTACCATTGACCAACTTGATAAGTCTGATCCCCCTATTTTACCTTTTGGTTACATACACTACCTGACCATCAACTGTGCTAATATCCTTTCAGATGGAGCTCAATCCTACGTGTCTCATTATATCTCCAGGTTATACAAAAAAGCTAAACCTGAGTCTAACTTCTCAGATAAAAAGTATAGACACTTATATCTTTCTATTGATGAAGTAAACTCTGATAAAGAATTGATACAAGTCAGAGAACTGATATCAGATCTCTGGCAGCCTCTACTTTTCATACAATGGACTTATGCAAAAGGCAATGTCGACTTTGACATTTATCATTCTATATTTAGATCTATGCAACGTATAAGTCATTTATCCGCAATTCTTTATCTAAAGCCAATGTATACTTCATATATCTATGCCTTTTGTCTACTGATATTAAGGCCAGACTTTTACAAGAATCCCGTCTTTTTCAGCGAAACTGACAAAATTCCTAAATTTGCAATTGAAGATGAAAATTTTGTTGCTCTTTGCTCTAATGAAACTGAGGTGCATCTTTCTAAGAAACAAATGACCAGCTTACGAGCTTTATTAAATTTAGCTCTCGCAACAGGTCCTTTGTTGGGTGAGCTGTGGACACTCGTGCTAGACACCCTTCAAAGAGGTAAGTATCTTCTAAGTTTAGATCGCGATCCTGGACGTACTAGAGCCCCCAGTAATTCTGACATTGTCCCCCCTAAAGATGGCACCGAGTTTGATGCTCTTACTTCCTCAGAGAAAAATCTCGTTAATTCATGGGTTTATTATCCCGAGTCAATCTTGAATGACTTAATTAATCAAATTTTTGATATGGCAGAAGATGCCTCATCGAATAATTTGTCTGATTACATGACTGTTAGATCCAACTTCTATTTCTCTGAAATCCGCAGTTTTCTATCAGTTTTTGCACCATTGCTCTCTTCCAATCATACTAGGATATGTACATGGGATCTTATTAGTAAAAGGTTTATTGAGTTTACTGTTTCAGATTCTCAACCCAGAAACGGTTCCAGACTTCTAGCGGCTCAAATTTTTTCGGAGGCTATTGTGTCAGGGTATGGGAATGAGGCTACCGACTCGTCGGTGTCTAATAGCAGTGCTTCAAGTCACCTTCTATGTTCTTTAGAGCACTTCATTGTGAAAATGTGCAATTACATCAATACCAATGATTATTCAGATGAAAAAGTTGAGGAGAACTTGGCTATTTATGTTATATTAATGCGATCACTCTATGAAATGATCAGTCAATGCGGTATGCACGATATTTCAGATTGGAGCAAAACAATATCAATGCTGTCATCTGTATTTCAAATTTCCTTGATAATTGATGTAAAGGTGCAGGAACCAAAACTACAAGATTTGGTGCAGGCGGCATTTAGCTCGGTGCAGCTGATATGTAATGATTTTCTATCTTCGCTTGGTCCAAAAGAAGTTCTTTCTTATGTGAAATTGCTGGCACTCTTCTCTAAACAGTCAGTAGACCTTAATGTCTCATTAACTGCACTTTCTTTTTTTTGGACAGTTTCTGACTATGTTATGCAGGAAGCTGTAAAAGACGGAACATTGGATATTCAGACCGCTGATATTAAACAGCTGAATCTCATAGTATCGAATGTCGATTCAAAAAAACAGGATAAGTATTCTGCTATTTGGGTGCTACTTCTGTCTAATATGATTTCACTGTGTATCAGCTCCCGAGCTGAGATACGCAATGGTTCTATTCCAATATTATTTGGTATTGTTTTCTCGAAAACTGGATGTCTAGGTTCAGGTGCATGGATTGCGTTTCTGAATTCTGTAGTAATCGATGGGCTGTTCAGTTTTCCACCGAAAACTATCCGAGAAATTCAACCGGGGGATATCGAGACAATTTCATTGATATTGAATAGCTTCAGCCAATTAATTTCACTGTATCAAGGTGAATTCAGTGAAGCAGTGGTATTTGACGATATATTTCAAGTTTATATTGACTATTTGAGCAGACTTATCGGTCTACAATCTTCAGGAATCAATATACACGTATTTAAAAACCTTGCTACAGTTTTGGAGAATATCAATCAGTCTCACCAGGTTAAAATATCTCGTATCTCCGTTACTAAGGCTTGGAATCTCTGGAAAAACACGGCTTTCTACGAAGATCCTGAGCTCTCCGTGGATTCGGCTTCTTTTCATATCTCTGTTTTCCAACATCTCTTAAAACTTTCTCGATCCAACGAGTATGATTTTGACCCGGAAGACTGTTTATTTTTACTTGAGAAATCGGTGACATTTCCATTTCGTCAAAACTCTTGTCGCAGTAATAGCTGCCGTTTGAACCCACTGCAGAATACCGTAATGAAATTACTGGAAGATCTTCTACAAGACAGAGAAAATACTTCAATTGTTTTTCATCGCATTGCATGCCTAGCAACTCTACCTTTCGATGGCATGAACTATAATTCAGAGAAAACATCTGATATAGGTGACTCTAGTGATAATTTCTTGGCCCTGGGGATGGCCTCTCTTAATCTTTTAAGCAAGATCATATCCGATCCAAAGCGCATAGAATTGGTGGTAGAATCATCTGTTGTGGTAGAAGTGTTGAATCTTCTTCTAAAAACTGTTTCTGGATCAACTCCTGAATATTTTGCGATTAGAAAACTCGGTTCTAGTTTGTTTCTCGATCTAATATGCTCGAGCGTTCACAGCACACTTATTAAGGATTCTGTATATTGGTTAACTGTGGCCGATTTTATAAACGAGCTTTTCATCTCCGCAAAATTGCTCAAGGTGTCATGTGATGAATACCGGGAAGAGTTTGACTTAATTGTTTTGCGTAAGTTATTCAAGGAAGTACAAGATGTTGTTCTAAAAGGGTTGATTCCGGAAGGGGATGCGACGATAAAATTTCTCGATAGTCTCTTTCTCAACACTTGTTTAGTTGACGATGGATCTATCAAAAGAGGACTTGAGTGTAATTTTGATTTCTCCCCTCTTTTCGAGCCTCCAGTTTTTTGCAGGATACACTATCGAAGTAACGGTCTTGTAAACTGTGCGATGGAATCATTTAATTTATTGGTATTATTATCCAGCAAATCGGAAGATAAAAAAATATGCTCTCTTGCTACTGAAAGGGTTCTTTGGAAAATAGCCGTCTCACTGAAGCAATATTGGGTTGGACAAACTGTTAGAGGCCAGGAACCTCTACTGAAATGGCAGAAAGAAGATTTGTATACTGTTTTGGATAGTTGCTTGTTATCCTCGACTGGAAAAACAAATCAACCTGAAAAATCCAATAAACTTATCCCTTTCATTACGCGTTGTTTATCAGTGTCAAGATATGACAACACTTTATTGACTAAATTAGAGGCTGTCTTGAATGCAGTCTATGCGAATGAAGCGACTTTTGAGTCGTATAAACCGATGGTAAAGTAACTACTGTATAATATGATCGAAACATTTGAATGAATGTAGACGACATTGGCGGACTATTTAAACCCATTAAAGTACAAATCGCGGAAATTTTTCGCCAATAAATGTGTCTCCTCCATCATTTCAGGGTTACTGTTATGATCTTCTCTGGATTTCTCATAAACTAGCAGCACCCTCGTCCAATTGTTGAATACTTGGGGGCAAGAATACATTAGTTTGAGCCCCCTTTTTTTAGGAAAATTTTTATCATCAACTTCATCATTTGCTAACGGAATCCAACAGCACAATCTTGCAGTAGTTGGAAGATGTATGCATGCAAAATTTAGAATGTCTTCCATCAGCAATCTGAAGTCATAGTTTATTTTTGGAGGCACGTAACTCTTATCTAGATATAATGGCTTGCCTTGTTCATCTAAATGAGATACCACTGCCTTAACTCTGGCAGTAGAGGTATCGCCGAGTACCTTCAACCCTTCTCGAACACCGTATGGGGGATCGCAGATTATTGCATCAAACATCAAGTCTGGTCGGAATGGAAAGTGAGTAAAATCACTAGCAAACACGTCAACAAATTTGCTACTCAAAGAATACTGTGCAAAGTTAGTTACTATATCAGACTCCTTACCTGTTCCTCGCAATTGACGTCCGTCGATATCTGAACCGTAAGTGTGAGCACCAAAGTGTGCAGCGGCTACCATAAAACTGCCTGTTCCAGCAAAAGGATCCAGGACTAAATCAGCTGCTTTGACTTTAGCTATGTTACATGTGACTAATGATAGTTCCGCATCAAATGAGGTAGTTCCAATGTAACTTCTCCGTTTTAAGTCGTAGTGATCTGCAGATTGTCGTTGTCCATCAGCAACCCATCGGCCAAAGTACAAATGTTTCAGGACACTTTCTTTGCATCCATTTATCAAATCGTAATCTTCTAAAACAAAGAAAGACTCGTCTGGATATTTCATTTTTATTGGTCCCTCAAATGCAAGGTATGCAAAGGAATCAATTAACTTTTTCTGACTCGTTTTTGATCGACTACCTTGGAAAGAAACGAACTGAAAACGAAAGGAACACTTTTTATAATTATCAAAAAGCTTCTGTGGAAGTAGCTGCGTGTTTTGGTGTAGTTCTACTTCATTGTCACCTTCAGACCAAAGTTCAAATATCGAACGAGCAAGAATAGATCGCGAAATTAATTTTCTAGCTTCAGCGTCATTTTCCAGATTAACTACAAGAAAGGGACTCTCAAGGGAATGGTGGTCTAGTTTCACCTTAATATTATTTAATTCAGCAAGAGCCTCTAATTCAGCTTGTCTAAAATGTTGGTGATACTGGGCTAGAAGAATCAGATATTTTCCCATCCTGCAGAATCGAATTCTCCTGTCTGCCCCTGGGGTGAGAATTTTTTTGGGTGTAGAGTATGTTGGCCTCTCTACCTCGGATAGTACTATCAGAGTTAAAACAACTTCACTTCTCAAAAAATGAATCTGGACCAACCAAAATGTAAAAGTATTAAGTTACAACGATTTAAAATTTTATTTAGTGCTTTTCGTAAATCAACCCTAAGTCAAATAAGCGTCAATAACAGTCTAGTAATATCAGTGCCAACTATGTTGGCTGGCGGACTTCTCCTAATAGTAAAGTGCAAAGTCCCGCAATAGCCATTGATTCTCTAATGAGGGAAGAAGTGACAACTCTAAGAGCTTGTTCCATTAAAATATGTGGATGGGTGCCAGTTATGATTGAGATCGATTGCCGCCTAGAAAGTTCAATTCTCTGAGTTGCGGTGACGAACATCGCCGGCAGTGGCTTCTCAGAACGAAGTGCACAAGAAAGTGTATGAAAGTTATATCCTATAACTCGTGAAACATTCTCTTGTGTTTCAAACAGATGGGTGAGATAATCTGTGAAATCTCCATACTTAATACGTGATGAGTATGTAAATTTTCTAAGCAATATTAATGCTGCTAGAAACTCCCGTAATGCAGTAACTAATGCCTCATAAATTCTAATATCGCTCGTCCGTTTCAAGTGAAACTTGGTTTTCATTATACTCAATAGGTGTTCCATGCCTAACAATGCGTCCCAGCAGCTTCCTTCGCGAGACTCGGAAATAATGATCTGCTCTTTTAATCTCGAAGGCGACCAGGACTTGAAATTGTAGTTTGTAATTGTAGCATCCAACGCTCGCGTCAAGTAGATAAGAAGACGCGATACCGAATATCTAAGGGTTTTTCTTGCAACAAAGGGCCAAAAGACGCGGTTAGTGATAGTTAGTGCAACCACACCGATCATAATTGAGACTACCCTAGTATGAAAACCTGAAACTGGCTCTTCAGATGGGTCGGATTGCAAATCATGCATAAGTGTTGGATTTCGAAAAATAACGACAGTGTATGCCACACAGGCAAAAAACAATGCCCTGGGTTTAGAACCAGATACAGTATAAGACATCACACCTCCCATAAGAATGAGAGAAACAGTTGCGATAGCCCAGAAACTCTCATTTAGATCCATGACCACTACAGAACCTAGTGATCCAAAAATAACAATAAACAGTAACTGAATTAAAAGGTCCCACCAAGATGAGCCGAGGCGTGAATTCATAGCTAGAACTGGTACCAGTTGTGAGACCCAGGCATCAATGTTGGACATCTTATTGGACTGACTGACAATCCAGTTCGGGATTGCAAGTAAGGTAGACGTTGAGGCAACTTTCAGTGCAAATTTGCTTTCGTAACTAGTAATAAAATTAAGAAACTTTGTGAAATAATGATGTCTTGTGTCAGTAATTGGTGTTTGAAGTTGAGACTTTAATATGTGCTCCTCCATGTACAATGCCTGCTCAATACGGCGCGACACCAGACGATAAAAATATGCCGTGTAGCCTCCACTATCATGAGTAACTTGAGCAGAATTTTGATAAACCGCTTGGAAAAATGAATACTGGGGAAGTCTCAGCTTAAAATCTGGAGTGAAATCATCGGTATAGTTAATCATTACTACGCAGTACTCAATCAAATTATGAGCAATGAGTCGTAAGATCTCCATATCTGACATCACTTTGCTGGCTTCAGGATATATAATGAAATTTCCTTGAGATTCAATTAGCTTTGAAAACTGGGCATCAGCGGCGTAGAAACAATTTAAACACTCGCGCAAAGACTCTGATAGTTCCTTAATTTCCGAAGAATCCGAAACTAAGTTGGCTTTATCTGAGAGTTTAAACGATTTCGGCCAGAAGGTTCCATGTGAAGCATCATCTTGCTTCATGATAATATCAAGGATATGAACACATCTTTTTGCAATTTTCTTGGATAATGTTAAAATATTCTCGCAATGCAGACCATATACCTGCAGGATCGAAAGAATAAAAGGGCGTTCTTTGTCTTCGAATTCTTTGAGAATCGCGCTAGGGGAAGCTAACAATTTAGTCAGGCGTAATAACACACTCTGTGGTGGTAATGCGAGTATTGAAGAAATAAGGTTATGTGTAACATCTCGCAAACGCTTCCACTGTTTTGTGGTCAAAGAAGATGCATGTAATTCGCATGAATAATATTTGAAATTCAGCGACACGTCAACCAAAGAACTATTTAGTTTTCTGTAAGTCTCTTCTCTATATAGTTCATCCCCTGATAGATAAGAATCTACACATTGCAGCGCTTTTAAAAATGAGCTTCCTAATTTCTTTGTTCCAAAATTAGGCAATACCAAAACATTAACAAGACCAGAGATGACTAAGCCAGTAACACTCGGGACAACAAACTGTACAATGCGCGACGATATCGATCTATCTAATGGATCCACAGTAAGCATGAACATTGTGGCTAAAGAAAGTCCTATGCTAAAATGATATAATCTGCAATATATCGCTCTGATAAGTGCAGACACAAAAATTTGAATAATATAAAATATTGCCAGAATAAGACCAAAGTAATAGTATGGCATATCCGGAATCCTTGCAATACTGAGCCCAGCTGCTCCAACAGCGATCCCAATCGAAGCCCCAGCAATTGTAAATAAAATAATCTCTAGATGTGACCCTAATGTCCTTCCAGGGTGACAGGATATCACAATTAGTACCCCAAAGACCGAGTAAGAACCAAAGAAAGACTGTGTAGCAGGTAGTCCACAAAGAATAAACATAATCATATAGCAAAGAACGGCCTTGAAACATTCATTCCAGCTGTCGTGGATTCTTGAACTGTACCAAACTCTGCAGGCATAGTGAAGAATCGTGTGATATGAGAGAAGACTAGGTTTTTGAGGATTATAAATAGAAAAACGATCGGTTAGCTGTGAAGCTAGACTAAAACCTAAAACCTTTGAGAAGTATGGTTCAAAATAATCTGGCCGTGCTTCTGAAACCTTAGTAAAAAATTTAGATTCCGGATCAGGGATAATCTCTTCGTCTAAGTCTTCTGAATATGATGAGCAATGATGAGAATCTCTATCTACGTATGAACGACATGGTGAGAGTTTAAAAGATTCAGGTGAAACTTCCAGTGATATAGAGCTGTTTGAAGCAGATCTACCGTAGCTTGACAGTGATCTAAGGTATGAACGCGAATACAATAGATGGGACAGATTTCTCCCGGTTCGTGAGAATGTTGGAGAAGAGATCGGCGACAATGAGTCATAGCTCGAAGTACATTTGTCGGCATTCTGTATTGGCATTGACTGTGAAGATGGCGATCCGGGGACTGAAGTGGGGTATGGTTCATGAAAGGTATGGTCAGGCTGGACTACAGAATCGTCGGCTGTATCGGGATTTTCATTCGGAATGGAGTGCAATTCACTAGATTCAGAACCATCAGTAGGATCAGGTAAAAATCTTTGCGAACCTTCATCTTTAGCCATGAGAGTACCAAGTAAGCAACGTTAGTAGGAAAAGTGATTCCGAACATTCCAGGGTCCTCTCACTACTAGTGCCCCGCGGGGTTAAGATCAAAACTGAAGCCAAACAAACATTGCCGCCAAAGAAAATGCCACCTTACAAGTTCGATAAGCAAGATTTATCTTAAGAGAATACAATGGATCACTATAAAGCAAACCGATATCATGGGGCTGATGATGATGAAATGATATCTGAACACATTTAAGTATGGAGTAGGTCGGAAGAAGATACCAGTATAAGATAATTCGAGATGATTAATTCTGAAAATAACTCCCAAAAAAATTGGGTTCAGTTACATCTATGAGTTTGCCAAAATCGATAATTTTTAGATTAAATTATAGTTAATGGCCTTCTTGACCTTAGAATGCTGGTCGGCCAGGCAAAACTTGGCAGCTAGGCTTTCCTTCCTTCTTGGGAGAATGTTGCGGTCGCGTCACGCACATTCTATTTGATCACGCGACAAATATTTCTTCTCTAAACAGATCAGTCTCGATTTATTTAAACGCTTTACTAGGTACAGATCAATTAACCTAGTAAATAGATTGAAAAATTATTCTTATTGAATTCTAGTTTATCTTGAAAAAATGCTTTCATGTCAGAAAAGGTAATGGCCCTATTTAAAAACCCCAATACTTTTCTATTGTTTGAGATTCCTTCATCTATTTCCCAACCTAAGTCGGTAATCTAAAATCAACAAAATTATATGAATCTCACAGAAATTAGAACATTGGTGGTAAAATAAAAAATAATATATATAATATGTAAAATATCATAGAAAATTTTATTGATCTTGTAATAGTACAGTGTTTTTATTCCCTTAGATTATTCTGTTCGATAAAATGTTAACTTTCCCTCGACAGACTGAGTTAACTGAAAGCTTAACCTTGAGGCCCGCATTCGTCTCGCTTAAAATAATCCTTTATACAGCCAACCAACCACTTCCTCGCAGCTGCACATCTTTTTTTTTTTTTTTTTTTAATACAACATACGCGCCTAACTAGTCATTTCACGTTTTATTTGGTTTTCTTGACGTAATTATTAACTATAAATCAGGAAGGAAACCTATTTTTATCTCAAACTTCACCTACTTGGTTAGAAGACCTTTTTAAATTACCACAATCCTCCAAATTCTCAGGTAAGCCTACTCACGTCCTGGCCTTTAATATCTCGCGCTGTATTTATCTGTGTATTTTGCCTTTTAGGTATATAATTTCTGGTGTGTTGCTTGCCTTTCGAATAGTGTGATTTCTCTTTCTTCTCGTCTTGTGTAGTCTGGTTGGCCGTCGGGCTTCGTTTCCCTTTTCGTATTCTCAACTATGTCCCCAGCTACTCGGCGCACTACTCGTGCAGCTAAAAGTCGAAATGAGAACTCTACATCTACATTGTCCAGCAAACCGAGTTCTGAACCGCGAGTAACTCGCAAACGGGCGGCCCTCGTAGATCTCTCCAATATTCAATATAAGCGGTCTGCTCACACTAAGGATACCCAGAATTCATCGACTACTGTGCAACAACCTTCAAAATCAACACGTAATTCTTCAAGATCTACACGTTTGACGCGTTCATCTGTTCGACTTCAGGCCACTGCCCCTGATCCCTTACCTGCCGCCGTTGACAGTGTTGCTGAACGCGTGTCTGCGGCGAACCCTGATCCAGACAATAATAGCGACCAGTTACCTAGCAAACTACAACCTCTAAATTGTGACGATTCAAGTTCCTCTGTTTCAGTATCTGGTACTAACCCGTGCTCTGTATCTGCTTCACAGGTGGACCGCGCCTCAACTGCGCTCATATTCACCGATGAGCAGTATAACTTAAACGTCATTGAACCAGTACTAAAGATCTACAATGACCTGAAAATAGATGCAGACTCTGGTCTTGATAACCAAGACCTTTCAGCTGCCGCGGTAGTTGTATCCCGTTTTCTTTTTGATCTTACCTGCAGTAGAGCTCCTACACCTACAACAGAAACTTTCAATTATGATGAATTCGATAAAGTCGATACACAAGCTGCCACTGAATATGTTAATGACATTCACTTTTATCTGTTAGAGCTTGAAACCCAGGGCAAATCAGATCCTAACTATATGGATCGACAGCCAGAAGTGAATTGGAACATGCGTAGCATTCTACTCGACTGGCTAGCAGAGGTACATGCCAAATATCGTCTAATACCAGAGTCTCTATATCTAGCAGTTAATATTCTTGATCGCTTTCTTTCCAAGGAAATTATTTCAGTTGAACAACTCCAGCTTGTGGGTGCAACCTCCTTATACATTGCATGTAAATTTGAAGAAGTTTACATACCATCTGCTAAAGCCATGACATATCCTGGGGATGATGCATATACTACTGAGCAGTTATTGGACATGGAGATGCGAATTCTTCGTGTACTAGATTACTCGCTATCCTTCTCATCGCCTATGCATTTCTTACGTCGCATCTCTCGTGCAGATAATTATGTGCTCGAAACACGAACTTTCGCGAAGTATCTGCTCGAACTCACAGTAATGGATCATCGCTTTCTCCAATTTTCTTCTTCTTTGTGCGCGGCTGCATCCATGTTTCTCGCCCGCAATATCATGAAACGCTACGGGTGGGGCGCTAGATTCCAAGCTGCTAGTGGTTATCGCCTAGATGAAATGATGCCAGTAGTCGAGTTGCTTGTTCTAACTCTACATGGTGAACAAGTTAATCAGGCTATTTTTAAGAAATACGCTAGCAAGCGCTACTTCAAAGCATCAATCGTTACCTCAGTGTGGATTAATTCAGCAGCAGATGCAGCCCAGCGCTGGGCTTCTTCCATAGTCTCTTCAAATTATAGAGTCTTATCTGAGGCTCCTAGTTAGAGGTACAATGCTCCATTCATCCTCTTCTCATTCACCTCTTCCCATATAGCATGTCCAAGACCTTCTTTTCCATGGAAGGGGTACAATCCATTAGTGTTTCTACACTCTTTCAAAATTGTGGATGCTCGGACGAGTATCTTTCAACAACCTGTACTATTAGCATACTTAAGCATTATTTCAGTTATGGATATGTAGTGTCCATTAAAGTAAATTACATTCATCATATTGTAGAGATTGTATCAAACAAAATTCAAGCAATATCGTTTTACAGTTTCGATCGGATCTTAGGGACCAATTCCGCGATATCATCATCGTCGAGATCTGTTCTTTGGCCCCGTCCTAAAATAGTCATTTTGTGTTGAAGATGACTGTTATACTTAGTGCCATCAACTTGGTCACTAACGATATTAGATACATCAGAACTGTGGATCTGGCGGGGTATAATATGAAAATGAACATGATCTACCACCTGGCCGGCAAATGGTCCATTATTTTGTACTAAATTAAAATCACTGGTGTTAACACTATTTATCACGGCTTTACATAGTTTTGGAAGGACAGTGCCTAGAGCTGCACCAGTTTCTGGGTCTGCATCACTGAGCCGAGGGATATGTCTCCGAGGTATCAAGAGAGTATGGGCGCGACCATCTATTAGAGGCTGTATATCCAAGAACGCTACAACTTTCTCGTCAGAATAGACAATATTAGAATCGTTGATCTGATTAGGAGGGTTTCTTTCAACGATGCTACAAAATACACAGCTATCCATACTGTTATATGAAGGAAAGGAAGAGCTAATAGGGATTAAAGTTCAAGAGTATAAGACTAAGATTGTTCAAGTGTACAATATATTCAAGACCGTAATGTAGAACTGCATAAATCTAGATGATAAAAAAAAATATATAAAAAAAAAAATAGGAAAGCTCAAATTTGATAGTAGTCACATTATTCCTCAAGATACTTATCCTTAGTAGGAGAGGGCTGATGGACAATTAAGCCCCCAGGCTTAGGTCTGTGTTCATAATAAATTCCATTCACAGTTTCATGGTAGTGAATACTGGGCCCGGAAACAGATTCATCTCCATTTTGTAATTCCGAATTCTCATTCCATTGGCTAGAGTGCGCAGTATATTGTAATGGAAGTTGATACCCAGTACCGTAATAAATAAAGTCTCTATTTTGCCGCATACCAGAGTTATTGACATCCATCGATGCATTAGATATTTCAGAATATCCATAAGTTGAGGCTTCATGTTGAGACTCAGTTATATTTGCTTCAGTAAGAGACCAGCGACCCTTATCTATGTGTTGGCCCTCAGGATAAAGTACCTGATCCAAAAGACTAGAATCTGAGTCTAATGTCGGATTTTGTCCGTGAGGTATCGATGAGACTGGCAGATACGGCAAGTTAATTGCTTGATCTGTTGAAGATGCTATTGATGTTGTACTTGTCCCTGGGGTATCATTTGATTCTGAAGCAGAAGAACGATAACGGTTACCCATATTAGTACCAGAACTGTCTTCGACAGGTGAGAAACTTTGAGTCTTCTCCAGTGAAGTATCTGACAAAGAAGATTCCTTACTACTGCTTCCTCTCATCTTTTTTCCTAGCGTATTAATTACTTCTCGAGACTTCGAACGTGGTAGTTTCGACGTTTGTAAATCTGAGAGCAAGCCTTTGGCAAGAGGAAACTCTGATGGATACGCTTTGAGAACAGAATAGACGAATGTAAGTCTTTCTGAAATAAACTGTAATTGATCTTCATCCAGGTCAACTCTTTCTTTCTCTGATGCCAAATGCTTTGCACTGAGGAATAGTAAGAATATCGCAACTGGGGACATACAAGTAGTGTCAAGGTCCTGATACTGTCTAAATATATTAGCAACCTCACAAGCTGCGGCAATGCCTCTATTAAAGTATCTTGTAAATTCCGTGTCATTATTAGATTTATCCTTCAGGTGATGAGATGCGGCCCGGTTAACAAGCATGATGTTGTGTTGGAGCATGCATCTGGCCATCATAATAGCTGGATTCTTGGTATCAAAAAGATACGAACGAGGCATAAGCATGGCTATCTTAGCCAGCAAATCATCTAATTTCCAGATTCCCTTCCAATACTCGTCTTTATTCTCTTCGAACACAGATTCATCCTCTGAATACTTAAAGCAGGTTCGATGAAGTGATAATGTAATGATAACCCATGCATGATAGTTATCTGATTTTATCTGATCATAGTCAACAAGTGACTCGAGTTTATTAATGTATACCGGTTTCTCCGGTAATCCGGTGTGGAAGATGTTGTCGGAGAACGGAAGACGAACAAAAATGTCATGGTCTTCCAGACCATTCGGCCACGAAGTAGCTAGGCAGGCTCTTCTTTCGATTAAGTAGGCAGCCCAGAAGCATCTTACCATAAATTCTTGACGAGCAAGAGCTTCACCACCTGTAGTACTAGAATCACCTAAACATTGGTAGATATTAAGACGCATAGCTATGGCAATTTTCATAACCGACCCAGCGGTGATCCAAGCCGATGTAAAATGTCCAATCCGAAATTCATGCTCTGCACATATTGCTGTTGCATAAAGATAGTATGGAGAAAGAAAGTGATGCCCCCTGGCATTAAACTCAGCGCGAAGAAGAAGTTTCTTGGTATTTACATATAAAAGCTCGATATTGTGATGACTATCTGTAGCATAAGCAGCACCTATAGTCCAAATGGCATATTTAAGATATAATGGAAGCTCAGGGCGTCCATCGTGTTTCGCATAGTAATGTGGTCTCTGAAGCGTAGGGTGAAGCTGATAAGCACGAGAAAAATAAACATCCTCAAGAAAAGAAGCAGTTGCTTGATCAGGGTATTCAAGTTCAGGTGGGCTTAATATGTCGATCCCTAATTTAGGGTCTAATGGTACTTGAGGTTGGGGGCCTTGTGAATGAGCGTGCGACGAAGGATCAGGGATATCTTTAACCCTGTCGTGAGGATTATACGGAGGTATGGCATAATAAACAGGTAGCAAGGCATCTCCTGAATAATTAATGTTAAATCGGCGAACTGAATCAGCTATGCGAGTGAAATGGCGAGAATACTCTCCCATAAAAGCTGAATCGAGAGAGGGAGAGGTTTCTAAAGTGGACCGAGCCATAAGAAGATTGGCTCTATTATTAGGGTGATAAGTATCTAATTTTGCTTCGATACGTGCTAAACGTTGTTCCATCAGTTTAACGTAACCTTTTTTAGGCCCGGAGGATTTACGACTATCATCGTAACCACAATCATGGCCGAGGCGCATGCAGGTACTACATTGTGGCCGGGACCCATCACATCGTAGTTTTCGTCGTCTACATATAACGCAAGCTTTTTTGCGGTTAGAGTCTGTAGAATCGAAAATATCTTCACCACCCATATGATGAAGGATTTAAACACCGAATAATCGGACGTGTTCCTGATATTTGAATAGTGCAATACTTAATCAAGGAGAGAGATCGTACTATCCAATCAGAGCTTTTGCTTGGAGATAACATTATTAGTGTTGAACTGGAGCCTATCCCAACGGGATGCCCAAGCTCAGTTTAAGTCAAGCAAACCTAGTCAAATCAGGGTAACTCCTGATTTATATATAAGAGGGATTTCCACATGTCAGAAAGATGGGGAAAGCCCGTCTAATGTGTTAGAGCAGTCTGAGGACTCTACACGATCAACCTAGGGGGGATTTATTACCTTCCTAAGAACCTCCTAAACCCCAAGTATCTGAGGAGCTAGCTAACTCCATCCAGCTAATCCGAAGAGGCTTGTAAAACTACGATATTGAACATAGTAGATTATACATCGTATATATGGACAAACTTGGTCACCAATCTGTAATAGATATGGATATCTTACCAATACATATAAGTAAAACCTTAGCTGAGACTTATTTGCATAAGTCATCATCTACTTCCCCGTTAGGATTTATCTAAGGACTTCCTACACATGACTTCGACAAGGTACACGACGTTATACCCAATAGCGTAGACCAAAAAAACTTTAACAATTAGTTCGTATTACTAATTAGATGCACACAATTTCAAAGGTTTCAAAACGTTTACAAGACCATAACAGTATCTCAGACCTAAAAAATATAAAATATTCAAGATTATATGCTCAATATGTAGGGTAGTCATTCAATTTAGTAGTTTTTTATTTTTTTGTCCTTACTAGCGGTATTTGCACCCAAGGTACTGCTAATCTAATTCCCACACCGATTTCTCCTTCAGGCGAGCGCACATTTGGATACCTTAACCTTATTTTTTTGTTTTCCAGTCTACATTATCTTCACTTCAGCTCCCAACCTTCCATAGGTGGTGGCTTCAAGTTGTATCCCCAATACCTAATTTTGTGCCTTTAAGCTAAGCTAGCTCTATCTATTTGGATATGGCTCAGTACTCTGTGTCTGGTAACCCTATACATGTCATCCCTAGCCCTTTGAAGGTATCTACTGCTCCTTCAAAATCTAAGAATTTGGAACATGTCTATATAGTTCGTGTTAGTCCCGATAATGCGCATGTTATTTTTGTCACTACTCGGGCCTGTTTAGTTCACGCCTCTTTCAATCCTTCGGCCACCTACCCCACTATAAATTCTACAATAAATGTATCTGATGAGCGGATTTCCGCGCTTGAGATATCGCCAGTCAAAATCGGTAGCTATTATTATATCGCTTTAGTTTCGGAGCGCACACTGTATGTCGTTTGTATGAAAGAATCTCTGCCAATAATGTGGACGTGCCGCTTACCTAACTATGCATCTACTCTTTCATGGTCATCAGATGGACGTCATCTTGCACTCACTTCATTATATCATTCATGTCTTCTTTTTCATATTCCTGACATCTCTGTCCGACCGACTGGTCCGGACCATGTTCTGAAGGATTCTGATATTTTTTACACGAGTTTTGCCTGGCTTGGGAATTCTGAAACTTTTGCACTAGGAACATCGAATGGTAGCGTTTTAATAAAGTCGTATCCCTCAATGACTACACTAATAACCACATACATCTCTGTCAATCCCATTTCTGCTCTTGTTCTGGATCCTCAAAATCGGTTTATAGCCGCAGCTACTAATGATGGTGTTGTTTATTTGTTAGATCCTATAGATCTCATCACATTGCAATCTAAAGTTCTATCTGCTGGTCTGATTGATTCTCTTCGCTTATCTTCTAATGGTAATCTCATCGGTGTGCTCAATGCTTCAGACCGCACTGCTCAGATTCTTCAATGGGGTGCAGATAACACATTAGCACTGCCCAAAGATATTAACTCGGAGAAGGTTTTGACACGTTGGATACTTTCATTCGACTTAGGACTTGATTCAAAAGGTGCCCCAAGGGTATACATTTCTGGTGATAAATCTTTTGTCCTGCTTCTTAACTCAAAGTCTGACCAGTCCTCTATTTTAGCTCACCCTCGTGATAGTTCTTCTCAAGCTCGATCTTCTTCTAAGAACAATTCGCTCAGAAGATCTCAATCTGTAAGGGCTGATGGGGAATCAGCGAAACGGAATCGCAATCATGGATCTCGCGATTGGCAGAGAAATTCTGGAAAAGATGGGGACCTTAAAGCTCACCGTATTCATAATAGAGGTAAACACTCTGAATCCAATGGAGTTCTGCCCTCAGGCAATAGCGGTTCAGAGCAGAATAAACGATCATCAGATCAAAAAGTTTCTACTGTCGAGACTAAAAGTTCAAGCGAGCAGAATATTCAGAAAAAGGATTCTGTTCAAAGTGGAATCGAGAATACCGCAACAGAAAACGTTGAAAAAATCTCTAATTCTGATGAAGTCAAGGGATCAGTTTCAAAGAGAAGACGACCTGACCAAGACCAGGAACGTTCCAGGCATTCAGACAGACCGAGACAAGATCAGCGCATGAACCGAGAAAATCGATCACAACATCGCCGGTCTTGGGATCGTGGCTATGGTCGTGGACACTATGGTCGAGATCAGAAATATAGGCAGCAGTATAACAATTACTGGTGGAGATAGTGATTTTGACTATATGGTAGATGACATGTGTCAACTGTTTTTGTTCTTAATTGATGTCGGTTTTTTTTTTTGTTTTGTTTTTTGAGCCTGATTATAATTCTAATATTATTTACTGTACATTCTTAAATTAATTTTATTCATGACTATGATTAATGTAATCTTCGGAGTCTAAGATAATAGTAATAACTGCACCGCGGGAATGTCTATCACCCATGTCCCAACGACATCATAAAAATCTGGACCAGAATACACTCTCACCCATATTCCCTTTTCTCAACTGAATATGCTGGGGAGACTAGCATGCCAAACCAATAAAACAACTTTTCAACTGTTGAGATTTAACGGTAGTTTTAGGCTGGCTCATTCTTCGGCACCTGCAAACAACGATGAATCTCCCACCTCTAACAGTAGCGCCTCTTATTATAGCGGCTCGATGACTTCTAACTTGAAAACTAGTCGAAATGAACTTCGACTGATGCGGAAACATAAGTCAGATATTCCATATATGATGACATTACCAAATACTTCTCCTGGTACTACCTGGTTTCGAAAGCCAGTCTATCCATACTTATGGAAAAACGGCCCATTTAAACCTCTCACTGTCCCTCTTCGGAAATCTGGTGGTCGGAACAATCAAGGTCGAGTGACAGTCCGTGGTAGAGGTGGAGGCAATAAACGTCGTTTAAGAATAATCGACTTTATGCGTGCTCGTCCGGGTCCTCAGGAAGTTATTCGACTTGAATACGATCCGAATCGGACTGCTCATATAGCCCTGCTCAAACATCTAGAATCCGGAGAAATGTCATATATGATTGCTCCGCATGGCATGCGGGCCGGGGAGATTGTTCAAAGCTACCGCAGTGGGATTCCCCAAGATCTTATAGATTATATGGGTGGGCAGATTGACCCGGCTTTACTTTCCTCTCGTACTGTGGTCAGAGGAAACTGCCTGCCAATGCACTTAATTCCTACCGGTACCATTATTTATAACGTAGGCTTAACTACTAGGGGTCCGGCCCTATTATGTCGTGCAGCTGGAACATATGCTAGGTTGGTAGCTAAAAACGTTGAAACTGGACAAGCTCAAGTCAGATTGCAATCTGGTGAGGTGCGTAACGTCTCGATTCATGCTTGCGCAACTATCGGTATGGTCTCCAATCCAGATCATCAAAACATGCAGTACGGAAAAGCAGGTCGTCGACGGTGGCTTGGTCGACGACCTAAAGTACGTGGTATGGCCATGAATGCCTGTGATCATCCTCATGGTGGAGGCCGTGGAAAGTCCAAAGGTAATGTGCCTTCACAGTCTGCCACTGGAGTTCTGGCTAAAGGCTATAAAACTCGACGTGGCAAAAATATTAATCGTTTTAAAGTTCGCGATCGCCGACTTTGAACCTGATTTACTTATGTCTTAATGTAAATATAAAATATATCGAAATCTGAACATACGGTTGTAGACTTTTACTTCTTGACCTGCTAAACTCTGCCCACGGCCTTCAATATCATACATATCCCTTTCTTTCCAGAGCTGTGTTTTCAGATACACAAATGATGTCTACTTCAAAATTGTTCTCAACAATGTATAAAATAAATGGAGATTCGAATACTCAAGTTGAAAAGTTAATTAATGAGTTGCCTTTTGCCTCTTCCATTAGTATCTTACACCCTCAACTATCCCACAATGACGTTGTTTACTTTCCTACGTGCACTGCGTATACATCTTCAATTTCGTTAATTGATTTTTTAACACCAGTATGTGTGAAACTGATTGAAAAGTGCTCTTATTTTGCTGCTAGATCTGGTTCTGACCTTGATACTGGAGACGTAGCTGCAATCTCAATGACTACGTTACACCTCTCTCTCACACGCAACACCTACAGTCGTTTGGGCTTAACTGGTACTAAGGTATCTCACAAAACTATTAGCACACGCTACCATGTAGTGGTACCTCTGATCGATTCTCATACCGGTTCATTTTCCAAACAATATCATCGTCTAATTTCCCTAGGGGCCACTGCTTTGAAATCCTTCAGCCAGATCGATTTCATCGCAGAAGGTTTACCATCAGAAGAATGGTTGAATCTATTTCCAAATACAGTTATGACCGATATTGAACCAGATTCTGTGTCTTTGTCTGGTATAAAGTCACCTATCTGTTTATCGGAGGATCATCAACATCAATTAGCCAATGGCCCTAATCCTGATCCTGATCATGTTACAGAAGATGAGTTTTACGAGTGGGTGGCTATGGTTGAACTCCAATCTATCTCTGTTAGCTCTAAAACTGGATATGATTCTACCTATTCCAGATACCAGACTCCAGGTCCCGAAATTATTCCGACTGATGTACAGTTGACATTCTACTCTGGTCTTTTAGTGCCACAAACAATCTTGTTTCTACTGAAGGACTTTCTTCAAACATCTTTACCTTGGAAAGTCATATCTATATATGGTGATATTAATTCGCCTCTGACTTTTGGAAAGAAACCTCATCAGTTTGGATGCGGAGGTGAGAGTCATCATACCATTTTATCCCTCAGGGAAACATCGACCCTTCACTATTTCCGTCAAAAGGCTTTTATAGACTTGTAAATTTAAATGTTTCGCCTATTAGAAGAAAAAAAAAATCACGTCATGCCACAGACTTTTGTTCCACGGAGTATTATTTGCTGAGGCAGTTCCATAGACTTTACGTCCCGATCTTTTCTATACCAGTCTTGGATAACCACATTCGACTCCATTGCCCGTACATCATCATTTGCTCTTAAAATCGTAATATGGAGGTACTCATTGACATGCGGCATTTCTTTATGGAGATTTACTTCAATCGTTATAAGACGCTGTGTCCAGTACAACCGTACCAGGTCTACATCAATTTGAATATCTGAGATAAAGTAGAAACCATCTGCAGATGGTTTCATAATGATATTTTTGTAATACTCCCAAGTCTCCGCATGCGATGCAGAATCACTCCTATGTATTAACGTGATGTGATGACGATCTGGAACTCTATTATCCAGTTTGTATTGAGTCCATACACCCTGCAACGTTTTATCCATTGAAACTATCTCATCCATGATTGAGTTTAACGATTCCTCGATCATTAAACAATAAAACCTGATATTTTTTCGCTTTAATTTCTTCGACATTCCTCCCATAGATTTGACGAAGGTAGGTTGGTATTCTAAAGCTTTAGTGTAGGCTTCTTTAATGAGAGTTTCGGGTGGTTCGTTAGGTAACAAATCGGCGAATACGTGACTTATTGATGAAATAACCTTTTTTAGATTAGCATAAGTATCTTCGATCGAGTCAAATCGAATAACTAAGTCATAGAGTCCATCTTCTTTTTCCTGAACCGGCCGATATTTGACAATAAATGAATACAGTAAGGCTTTTACTTCTCGCTCATTAAGTTGGCTAGTTCGTATTGACTGATGATTATCACCTCTGTTAAGCACCCTGGCGAGTGTAGTAGAAGTAAGTTTAGAAGGATCACTTGCGATGTAGCCATGAAACTGCAAAGCGATATATTTAATGTTATACTCTCCAGAAACCAATGTGTCGATATCTTCAATCAATTGATATCTCATGATACTTAAATGATTGCATCTATCAGCAAAAACACAATCATTTTGTCGTAAAGTATCGACAATCGTTGAGGCAAATCGCAAGGGACCTCCTTTTCCTTTTGGTAAGTTGTCATTCTGGACTTGTTCCCAGCCAAAAAGGTTCTGCAAAGATATTCCAATCGTGGTTTTACCGCAACCAATAGTTGCAATAGGAATTATCACGTACTTTGTCTTCTTCGCTGAACGGGCCTCGGTTTTTAATATGCTAAGCCTTTCAGGATCATTGTACTCTTGCATGAACTCTTGTCTGAGCTTGATCATTCCATGATTTTTAGAGTACTGCAACGCTAATTCGGAATCTTCTTTAAATCTTTTTGAAATCCACGCCGTAAATAAGTCAAGTATTTCCCGGTTGGTCTTGAATTTGGGAACTTTACCATCAAGTACAGCTTGAGCAGCTTCCCTAAATTGTCGATAAAGAAGATAAATTCTTTCGAACTTGTATTTGAAAAAGAAATCCCTATTCTGGCGAGAACAACGAATGACGAACCCTTCGAGTTCACGTCCTTTCCAAGTACCTGTTTCGTTACCTGCTTCAAGAAATGCTCTTAACTCGGTAAATGTTTCGAGCTTCCGGTAGTCAATTAATCTAAGTTGCCATTGATTTCCGAACTTTTGCACCGTTTCGATAGACTCTGTTTCAAAAGATGGAATATTCCGATTCAGCCCGTGTAAGTACAAGCCAGCGATCTCTTTAGGATATGGTACAATGTGTTCTTCAAACTCATCATCGCAAAGCTCACATACAGCTGTCCAATTGTTCTCATATAGAAACATAGCAAGATCTTTCTGAGTCTTCTGTATCTTATTCAGAGACCGTTCGATCCAGGCCGTACCGCGCTCTGAGTGTTTGGTTTCAAGGGATGATTTGCTGGAAACCAACAAGGTACCATCAGGCAACCCAGAAAAAAATACAATACATCCATTCTCCTTTGCAGTTGCATAATACGGCCCCGAAGTTTCTTGCTCCAAGGCAGACCAGCTGTTGTAGGCCATTTCATTCACATTAAAGAACTTGTCGTATCCTCTTAACGCTATACGTTTCTCACCAGTAGGTAAAACTTGAATAAATAACCCACGTGCATGTGTTGGAAGCTGAACACTTGATTTTCCATAATCCCAGTCACTGAATTTATAAGATATCAGTTTCTGGCCCGAGGGGAGGACTTGTTCTTTCCGACGAATCAGGTATCCCCTTTGTTTGGCAGAAAGAGAAGCCTGCTGTTCTAGATTATCTATAAAAGCAACAGAATCAGTGCTGGGCATTTATTTTCCTCTTAGCCAATTTTTTTATATTTTTTTCTCTGAGAAGGGAGGTGGCAAAGGGGTATAAGTTAAGCTATACTGGGATTTAATAAGTGAAATAGGCAGGAACTGGATGAAGAAGATTGGACGTACAGAAGAAAGAAGTAAATCTAGAAAAAAGAAATAATATTGGATTATGATGTCTATCATCGGTTGAAGGGGTTACGTAGAAGCAAGGAATAGTGTCAACAAAATACAAGAAAAGAATAAGAATAATAATACTAAAATCTATCTGCACTAACTAACTCTACTGCAAATTTAAACTGCAACTGGTGGGAAATTCGAAGCTCAATCTACTGTGTTAATAGCTTTGACCATGAAAAAGAAAACGCCTCAGTCTCATTAAATCAGTTTCAAATTTTTACGTTCATCGAAAAACTCGGACAGTGTGATCGGTATACATCATTGGGCGAAAATTACACTTACCGTTCATTCAGTAATAACAGTGAAAGAAAGCTTAAAAGTTGGTCAGTCTAGACCTTTCAGCATCGGCTGGTCCCGGTTCCATTGTACGTAGAACTTTTACTCAAGAGTGAGAGCCAGTCGTTTGTCCGCCCGGTCGATAAATCTTCATTCCAGCTTTCAAGTCTACATTTTCAAGTTCGTATTTCTTTAGGTAGCATGATTGAAAGAATATCTAAGTTAGGTCAGGCTCAAAAAACAAGTAGCTCATACAAGGCTGAAACTTATTTAGTCCACACGAGAGTTTCGGAAGGAACAATTGGTATAAAAACACATATAATCATTGCAGTTCTTATTGTGTATATACATACTATACTCTACTTATCACATTTACTGCTATAAGAATAATGTTAGAAGAAGGAGAGAAAAAAAAAATCTTCTTCTTTTATGTTGGTTTTGGGAGTTTACGCCGATGGCGATTTACCCTCCCGGCGCAACAGTAGGCCTATCGAAGACGGAAAACAATCGCGAATCTATTACATTATACCTTCTTCTTCTTGATAATGGACTATCAAAATCGAGGAGGATCTAAAAAGGGGTCCGGAGGAATTGCTGGATGGAGCGAAACCAATGCTGATCGAAGGGAGCGCCTTAAACGATTAGCTCAGGAAACTATCGATATCGATAAGGACCCATATATCTTCAAAAACCACGTTGGTATTTATGAATGTCGATTATGCAGAACCACTCACTCTTCGGATGGGGCTTATTTAGCTCATACGCAAGGACGGAGACATCAGAAGAATCTGGCACGAAGGGCAGCATTGGATGCCCAAGAAAAGAGATCAGCGCCTCACACCGCCTTTAACTTCTCAAATCATGTACATAAAAACACTATAAAGCTCGGTAGACCTGGATATAAAGTGACCAAAGTTAGAGACCCGCTATCCGGTCAATTGGGGCTATTGATTCGACTTCAGTACCCGGAAGGAGACCAGATACTAAAGCCGAGATATCGGTTAATGAGTGCCTACGAACAAAAACATGAACCACCTGACCCCACTTTTCAGTACTGTGTGATTGCAGCCGAACCATACGAAAGTGTTGGATTCAAAATTCCAGCCAGCCCTGTAGATATGTCGTCGTCCTGGTTCTTTACGTGGTATGATGCTGACGCCCGGGCTTACTATCTTCAAATGCTTTTTGCTTCAAACCCCAAGTAACTATGGCATCTAATGTATGATGTTACAGGGTATCTCTTTTAATAAAAAGAAAACTAGCCTAATGATTGAGTAGGGAAGAGGTGATGGTATATCTTTCCTCTTCTGAATAACTACAGAAACTATTAAATTTACCGTTAGCATTTCCTAGGAAGTAACTACATTTACATATAGACAGGATCAACAACCTATAACCCACCCTCTCCAATAGAAGTCATCATAAATTTCTGTCCGGTTATTTGCGTTCAAACCGCCGCTTACGTAGATCACGCTCAAGTGATACAGGTATAGGAACAGGTGCGGGATTCAGTCGCCGCTCGGGAAAGAGTGGTCCAAGCCTAGAATCTAATCTTTGGCCAGTTTCGCGTAATGCTCGTCTATATTTTTCAGCAATGGACCGAATTGCCTTCTGTAAGGTGCCTGTCATAGTTATATTGCAGTTACTATGTAGGAATCGAGTGTAAGATAGAGTGCGAACCTGACGGGAGGCGAGAGAGAGAGAGAGAGAGAAAGATATACTATATAACTAAACTATAGATAATAATATGTAAATGTCGAGTCACGTGATTTTATCGCACCATTGTGCGGCATACTCCGCGAGATTAATTAGTTCTGATTTTCGCGCAATCGTACTTCTAGATGAACAGTAGATTTTATTATACTAACCACACTACTGAAAAAAAAAAAAAAAAAAAAAAAGTTTGATTTATTTGCTCTGCTAAACGATATAATTAAGTCTAAGAAAAGTTTGGAACTGTCGCATGCCTACTACTACTTACTCCCTTCGATAACTCCAACTCTCCGCCTCTTATCCCAATTAACTAACCGAACTCTATTTCTTTCTCCGCGTTTATACCTTCCTCACTTTCGCTTGATAAAAAATCGAGTAAAGATTAGATTACAATTTCTTTTTCATTAATTACTAATGCTGATTGTTGGTCTTACAGGTGGAATAGCGACTGGAAAATCCACTGTAGCTCAGATTCTTGCGGAATGTCCTCAATTATATTTGATCGATGCTGACCAGCTCGCCAGGGAAGTTGTATTACCGGGCAAGCCGGCCTACAAAAGAGTTGTTGCGTATTTTGGTCCCAAAGTGCCTGATCTTCTACATGAAGATCAAACTCTTAATCGTGCGGCGCTAGGTCGCGCTGTTTTTGGTAATCCTGATGAGTTGAAAGTACTGAACTCCATCCTTCATCCAGCCATTCGAAAACTCACATTATGGCGCTTATTTATTGCATGGATAAAATTATATCGCATAGCTGTACTGGACGTTCCTCTTTTATTCGAAGTTGGTACAGAGGTTCTGTGCTCTACTACTATCGTTGTCGCCTGCTCTCCAAAAATCCAAAAGGAGCGTCTTCTACTCCGAAATCCGGAGCTATCCGAGCAGGATGCAGATCAGAGAATAGCTAGCCAAATGCCTATAAATGAAAAAGTTAAGCTTGCTGATGTGGTAATTTGCAATGATGGCTCTATGAAAGAACTACGTTCTCGAACGACTGCTCTTTTAGCGGATTTGATGCCTTCCTGGACGGCCGTGTACTTCCAATGGCCACTTCCTATCGCTTTGTGTATTCTCTTTCGTAACTATATTTATCGTTCTAGGCTTCGCGCTGCTAGAGCTAATCACTCAAAGTCAGCATGAAATCACCTGCCCATGTTCATTCATCCAATAGTATATTTGCTTCTTTGTGGATGAATCTCAGTCTTTCATTGGCCATTGACCACAATCTCAACGTCCTTGAGTATTTGGAGAGACTAGTGAATAGTACAATTTAGGCATAATATTCACACCTCATGTTTCTTTTTTTGAAGTTTAAATCTTTAGCACCCAAGAACTTTCAGACCAGATTTGTTCTGCTGTCTTGCTCATAATGCTACCAAACTAATATAAGTCATTTTCGATTCAGTTTTTTTTTTCCTTGGTATTCTTGTGCAGATACACATATAACTGAGTATCTCTTTAGCTCGTGGAATACGTTTAAGATAGTTTGAGATAGACATGGAGGGAATTTTCCTCTCTTCCGAAAGAACGAACACAGCCCTCCGATCTTAGCAACTTTCTCAGTCTTGGCAGCTTGATTTTTGTTTAAATTTTATCTCAATTACAGTTTAGCTTGCTGTTTCTTACTCGGTCTAAGAAAAAAGACACAAATTAGGATGCTCTGTAGAGTTGTGTATGCATTTAATTTCAGATTTGATGCTGTATCAGGGTATATTGTTTTAATTCGCTCTATATGGTTGACTTGAAGAATTTCTGATGGAAATGGTAGTCTCTGTTTTTTCTTCCCCCTTTTCCCCTCTTGGTGAAAGATTGGGGTGGTAGAGAATTTGGATGTATACCTGTCCTGATTAGGCAGTTTTGTGTCTCAGTTCACTCGGAATCTTCAACTTAGTTCCCGATTGTCTGACTGTTATCCACGAATCAAGGCGCTAGCCTTAAATGTGCTCTTTGATGCACTCTTAATGAAATTTATTGCAAGAAAGTCTCATCTTAATGTTTAGACCTTCATTTTCATTGGCTCTATATGGGTTCAGTGAGTTGCTGATGCTCTTTCGGACGGCTTGGCTTCGTTTCTCTTTCAGCTTTCAAATATTATATATCTCGCATGATGCTGCCAGGTAATCATTAGTTACAATACTTCTCGAATATTGAATACTATGAAGTTCACATCTGTTCTCATTCTGTCTCTAGTCTCAGCCTTCACCGCACAGGGTGCAGCTCTCCCTGAGGCCCGCAAAGTTCGTGGAATGCCTTTATTCCGCCGTGAAGCTGAAGCCGAAGCTGAAGCTGATCCTGAGGCCCGCAAGGTTCGTGGAATGCCCTTATTCCGCCGTGAAGCTGAAGCCGAAGCTGAAGCTGATCCTGAGGCCCGCAAAGTTCGTGGAATGCCCTTATTCCGCCGTGAAGCTGAAGCCGAAGCTGAAGCTGATCCTGAGGCCCGCAAGGTTCGTGGAATGCCCTTATTCCGCCGTGAAGCTGAAGCCGAAGCTGAAGCTGATCCTGAGGCCCGCAAGGTTCGTGGAATGCCCTTATTCCGCCG
>JAJMFE010000060.1:38892-62856 GCA_030574555.1 Tortispora phaffii | reverse complement strand
TCTGATCAGGGGTGCCAGACCCTTTGATCTCGGCAGGGACAGGGCCCGCCGATGCCTCTGAGACATCACACACTGTAGCGCCAGCACAGTCAGAGTGGTATAATGGAAAGTCATTCCAGATTGCATTAAACTCGGTCGAAGCTTGGTCCGGAAGACATACAGTCACTGATGTTTCATGACATGTATGCATATAGACAGCCGGAAAGATTGCAGTTTCCTGATCGAGTTCACGGTTGAAATCAAGCATCAGCCAAGTCCAAGTAAATGTCATGAATATGGAAAACTGATGCTCAAGAAATTTCCAACCTATGCGGATGTTGCTCCATAGAGCTATAAGCAGTCCTAGTATGGGGACTAGTACCGCTTGTGAGAAACGCTCGATAAAGCTAGGCGGCTCAGAGGAGCCCGCCGTGGGCTCCTTTATAAAAGCAAGCTCAGCAAAGGGATTTTGGCGGGAGGTGTCAAGTCCTGCAACTGCTTTGGCACTGCGCTTATGACGCGGGCGGTAGACGCCAGATTTGAGAACTAGGGTCCAGCCATCTTCCACTGGGCGGGTGGAACCTGAATACTGTTTTCTCAGTTCGCTAAACTGAGTTTCTGTGGGGTAGGTCAAGGCTGTGTTATCCATTTTCAAATCTGCAAAGAGTCCAAAAGAGTAATCGTGAGGAAAGAAAATGAATGCTAAGTGGTGCATTTATATTTTTTTTTCTGGGACATATAAGCACTTTTCAACGGTTAATAGCACTATTTCATGCAAAAAGCCGTTCATAACTCCTGCATATAGAAGTGAGCTAGTTCGCGGTGTGGTGAAGGAGACTAATGCAAAGTGGTACGGTTGGAGCTGCGATATAAACGTGTCAAACGGCGCAGACTACCAGAATAAACCAGAACAAAACAGGATAAAATACAAGTCAAATGTTGATAAGAGCTTGTTCTAAAATAATTGAGCTTGTGAACAGGTGAATGAATATTCTAAGTATTGCTATCATCACTTGAAAGTAAAATCGTCCAGGACTTGCTTGATCTCTCTGGACTGATCGACAATATAGGTGGATAAATATCCGTTCTATAATAAAATATCTGTCTCCGTTCGATTTTACTTCCCTATTTATACACCTGATAAATCAAGCATCAGATCGCTGAATCTTTCAACAATCTCTGAGTGTAATTGAAGGGAGAATGTCTCGATTCTGTATTTTTGCTATTTATGTAAAGTTGTGTCGGAAAAAGAAGCAATTTTGAAACTTGAGTTTTAAAAATTAAGAAAAAATAATCATGTAGACTATAGATATTATGTGCGACTGTGGATCGATGTTATGAAGAGCTCACTTGTACCACAAAACTAAGAGAATCAGAATACTTTTCATGGATCTCGCCTTAGGGCGATTATATTAACTAAACCAGGGACCATCAAACATAATCGGAATCATTTTTTTATTTGTTCTCTAATTGCCTTCTAGTGCCAAAAATACACACAAATGCACATAAGTATGCTGGGGCAATTATGTTAGCATTTGATTATCTTGACTTGATGACTGAACGTATAATTAGTTCACAATTATACCTATATGCTGTGACCAAGAAGAGAAAAAACTAAGTGGATCTTTCGGAATCAAATACGTCGAAATCAATTTACCATTAAAAAATAACCTACTTTTTAGTACTGAGCTTGTGAAAAGATAAGAGGCATGTAGTATCCTAATAAGGACAGTGTCTCATCCATTCATTCCCAAACGGCTACAGAAAATACTCAAATACGCGCCGCGTCTTCTGTACAGTATGGATACATCTGAATCCTTCTTGGCGCAATTACCTTTTATACTAGAAGGAATTTCTACGCCTGCTATCCATTTTTCAGATAATGCAGCTTCAATTAATGGAGCTCTGCCGAACCCTTACTTTGATTCTATGTTCGATCTAGTAGAACCAGCTCTCTTATACCGGTTTCTCTCTAATTATGTAAATACCAAATCCTCACTCCGCACTGTACAAGCATTACAAGCTGCTGTGAATCAAGAACTTCAAAGTTATCTGGTTTTGGTTAGTGCAATTAATAAGGAGCTGCCTATTTGTGAAATGAACACGAATATCGTAACACAGCGTCCCAGTCTTGCCAAGATAAATGCTTGGCTTGATCAAGCTGTTCTGGCTTTACGGGCCTTGAAATCTTTAGTGGATTCTGAATACAGCGGAGGACAATTGTTGTCACACATTCACGAATATTCCTCAAATGGCAATCAGTTTCTTGCCAACTACTCTCTATCTCTTTTAAAAACAGTATCAGTTCCTTTTTATGTTTGTTTAGCAAAATGGCTGCAGTCTGGATTACTTGACGACCCGCATCACGAGTTTTTTATCGATATTGCCGACAACGAGTATGTTCTTATGCCAAATCGAGTGCCTTCCTTTATTTCTACTAGCACTGCCGAGAGTTCTCTCCAGATCGGAAAAACCCTTCAGTTCATACATCTTTGCGGTGACTCTGATTTTCTGAGCAAGTGTAATAGCATGGTACCTGAGTTGGATTACACCAAGACACTAGAGTCTGTTGTTTCCGATTATTTGACTTTTGTTGTCAGCCACATGGAGTCTTTAGTGTTGGAAAAATTACAGCTCTCTATGCATTTACAGGCGATTAAAGATTATCTGTTTCTAGGCAGGGGAGACTTTGTCACCGCTTTAGTAGAAGCTCTATCTCCTATATTAGTCAAACCAGCTTCCGCTTTATATCGTCATAGTCTAACTGCAGCAATGGAAACAGCTATCCGGGGTTCAAGTGCACAGTACGACCCACCCGCAGTTCAAGCGTGTTTAGATGCTCGTTTATTAGAATTATCTCATGGCCAGACTGGCTGGGATGTTTTCACGCTGGAATATAAAACAGAGGGCCCTTTGACTGCTATAATAACTCCATGGTGTTCGCGTCAGTATCTGAAGATCTTCAATCTCTTGTGGAGGTTGCGCAGAGTTGAGTTTGAATTGGACGAAAATTGGAGGCTTGCTACTACTGGCGCACGAAGTATTCTGCAGGATAAAAGCCTTAAAAATTTGTCGAGTGCTTGGAAAGTGGCTCGTGGTGTTCTGACCGAAATGTCACATTTTGTGAGCCAACTGCAATCTTACTTGGTATACGAGGTTATCGAGTCTTCATGGGTAGAATTACACGCTGACCTGGACAATCTGGATGCAGGTCTAGATTCATTAATCAGCGCTCACAGAAGATACTTGGAACGTATTCTAAATAAAGGCTTACTGGCAGCTGACGCTGGCGATACTACGGGGTTGTTGCACGATGTCTTGAAGTATATATTTCATTATTCGCAAACATTAAACTCCCTATATGACATTTCCGTCCAGATAGTTTCGGGTTTTGATGACCAAGAATCTGTAGAAATGATCTGTGGCCAGTTGAAAAAGCTTCATTCACAATTCCAAGCCAGTCTGAAGCAGTTATTGCTGGTTTTGGACGAGCAGACACAAAAACATACCGGATTTCTTGCTGTCAGATTGAATTACAATGGGTTCTATGTTTTTAGGAAGCGGCGCGGAGATAAATAAGTACGCTTGTTTTACGTCTTCGAATCAATTGTTGTGGAATCTTGAGCTGAAGCCCATTTCCGTTGAAGTAACTCGATTAATCGGGGCTCGCCGGGTTTTAAATGAAGCTTTTCACTTGTATAAAACGCAGTTCCACCTACGAACACTGAGAAAATAGGGTCAACCCATTTGGAGAATAAATACTGATAGTGAACTCGCGGCATATTGTCAGGATCGAGGGTTTATTTTTGGATGACTTAAGGATAATGAAGGAGGAGAGAAGGCTAGGCTAGGTTAGGTTGGTGGAGGAGGGAACCGTTTGTTAGCCAGGAAGCATTTGGGAGGAAACAGCATCAACGATAAATTTAAACTTTGTATCTGCGGCTGGGAATTTTCACATACTTTTGGACTTTCTTTTCACTTACCTGAGATTTTCGTTGCGTCGTTCATTTTCATGTCTGCTCCAATACAACGGATAACGCCTGCCAGACATCCAAGACTTGTAGATCAGAAAACACCTGAACAGCGAAAGTGGTCTCAATACAAGGATACTATCATCTACAAGGAGCATGCTGCTATTTCTCATATCCATTTCAATCCTGCAGCTCCCCATGACATAGCCATCACGTCCTCCACTAGAGTTCAAATCATTTCTGGGCGGACGAGGCAAATATCGAAAACTATTGCCAGGTTTAAAGATAGTGTCTACTCTGGCGAGTTTCGTTCGGATGGTCGATTGTTAGCGGCTGCAGATGCTTCAGGATTGGTACAGGTCTTTGATGCCAGCACACGCGCATCGTTACTCAGCATACAGCCAACAGGGCATTCTACCCGGGTTTGCAGATTTCATCCTCATAAAGCGTCTAGCTTGTTGACTGGTTCAGATGACAAACTACTTCGATTATATGATGTTTCATCATTAATGGATGCTCCGATTCAAACTTTCCAGGGCCATACTGACTATGTTCGGGCAGCCTGCTTTCCTGATTCATATAGTGATACTGTTGTTTCGGGATCATATGATGGCACTGTTCGAGTATGGGATCATAGAGGAGGAAATCTAGTTCTCAATCAAGGTAGTCCCGTGGAGAGTGTGGTTGCTTTAAGCTCTACAGTGATTGCAGCAGCTAGTGGACCCACGGTGAAAGTTTGGGATTTGGTATCTTCAAAAGTCGTCTTCGAGGTCAGTAATTTTCAAAAAACTGTCATGGATCTTGCTGTTCTTCCCGATGGCCTCATTGCTGGTAGTTTAGATGGCCACGTAAAGGTATTTGATCGCCAATTCCGAGTAGTGCATGGATGGAAACTGGGTGGACCAGTTTTATCTGTTGGAGTATCACCAGATCTAAAAAGTGTTGTCTGCGGACAATTATCGGGTATTATAACCATTCGCTCAACCAAAGAAAAGAAAGAGAACATTGCGCCGACTGAGAAGAGTTCATCCTTTGCTCGGATGATGCGGGGCGCAGATTATCCTGGAGATGTGGGAGCTGTTGTGGTTGAAGATGATCGTCGTCGAACCAAACAGGGAGTTTTGGAGCGTAAAATTCACCAGTTTCAATATGGGGATGCATTGACAGGGGCCCTTGCTCCAGGGGTTAGTAACGATGTACGCATCACTGTACTAGAAGCACTCCGGGAGCGGGGCAAGATCCGAGTTGCACTATCAAATCGCGAGGAAGCCGATCTGGAGCCATTGCTGCGATGGGCAATCAGTGCTTTGAGTGACACCAGAACTGTTGACTTGGCGGTTGACTGGGTCGGTGTTGTGATAGACATGTACGCTAACTTAATTATGAATGCGCCGTTATTGGATAATCTCATGCGACAGATGGAAGGAAAAGTTGGAGCTGAAATTGAACGGAGTCGGGATGCTCAAAAAATAGAAGGAATGCTACAGCTATTAAGCTAGTTTTTTTAGCAGCAACTATGACGTATTGATAATATATATATATATATAGTTTTTATTAGTAGTATTATTACTATTATTATTATTATATCGTAAATGATCTATTAGTTAGTAATTCTAATCAAATAACTAATTTCTTCATAGCGGATTTCTTAGGTATACGTGGCTCTTGTTCTCTTACCAACCCTCAAACCCCAGGGAAAGCCAAACCTGAAAAGACATATTTCCCAACCCCAGCTTAGGAAATTGAACAGAACTTAGCTCTAAATCTTGTGTTCAGTTAGTTATCCGCCTGTTATGGAACAAGAGAGAACATTAAAAAGTATCGTTAATCAAAAAACCCTGAAGTGGATCTTTGTTGGAGGGAAAGGAGGAGTAGGAAAAACCACAACATCCTGCTCGCTTGCTATTCAATTGGCCAAGGCGCGGGAGAGCGTTCTATTGATTTCCACCGACCCGGCGCACAATCTTTCTGACGCATTTGGCCAGAAGTTTGGCAAAGAAGCTAGAAAAGTGGATGGTTTTGATAATCTAAGTGCCATGGAAATCGACTCTGCTGGCTCTGCTCAGGAAATGCTCGACCAAGCCAACAACCCAGAAATGGCCAACATGATGCAGGATCTTGCAACGTCCATCCCGGGAATCGACGAGGCAATGTCTTTCGCCGAAGTCATCAAGCACGTAAAAAGCCAGAGTTTTTCTGTGATTATTTTCGATACTGCTCCCACGGGCCACACCTTGCGCTTCTTGCAGTTTCCATCGGTGTTAGAGAAGGCTCTGGGCAAGTTCGGAGATCTTGGCCGCCGCTTTGGGCCTATGTTGGGATCTTTGATGGGTCAGAACGTCGACCAGGGCGACATTTTCTCAAAATTGGAGGATATGCGACAGAGTGTGGGCGAAGTCAATGCTCAATTTAAGGATCCCAATCTTACAACCTTTGTTTGTGTTTGCATCGCTGAGTTCTTGTCGCTATACGAAACTGAGCGACTAATTCAAGAATTAACTTCATACGAGATTGACACTCATGCGATTGTCGTGAATCAACTTCTCGATCCAGAGAAATCTGTCGATTGCCCACAATGCTCTGCCCGCAGCAAAATGCAGCAAAAGTATTTGGCTGAAATTGATGACCTGTATGACGACTTTGCTGTGGTTCGACTGCCCCAACTGACATCCGAAGTCAGGGGTCGCGAGATGCTTACCAAATTCAGTGAAATGTTAATGGACGAATCTAAACAGATTCATGGGGCTCTTTGATTTGATGATCTAATAATAATTACTTTCCAGTCGTGAATCGAATATTTTGCAGCGCGCCCCATTTCTAATTCTCTCTTACTTCCCAATAATTCACTGATTACTATATAACTAGTATCTCTCTATTGTTCTGCCGGGGAGTCATGTTCGGTATATGCATCTTATGGCCTATTTGTACAACATGATACTTCCATTATATCCGAGGCTTTTGAGATATTGAGACTACATTTTGTGGTTATTCACTCATCATAATATGAATCATAGACAAATTCCGTCTTACAATCTTATGTTACATGCTAATACCAAATATCCTTTAAAATTAGATACCAGTTCCATCAGTTTTATGTACGAACTTATCAGAAAAACAGTCAGCCCCAAAAATTAAAAATAAAAAATAAAAAGAAAAGAAAAAAGAAAAGAAAAGAAAAGAAAAGAAATCTATGTACACTCTAAGAAATCGACCTCATATATCCATCACACATTGTAAAATAATCTTAAAGAACTTCTGTGATCTGCGTTCTTTCGATCTTTCTTCTAAGACTTTTTAATTTTTACCCCACAATTTCACATGAGCGAGAACCAAATATAGAGTTTATTTTCCTTGACTAAATAAAATGTATAATGAATAATCTCTATCAAAACCGCCGTTGAAGCGAACATCGGAAAAACACGGTGAATAAAGTTGGACTGGGAAGCCGTGGCTAGGCCAGCCCTACGATTAAAAGAATGTTGACATCTGCAGTACTATAATGATCAATACCACGATAACTTCTCAAAGTCATTAGCAACTTCTAAGGTCATATCATGGAGTACATTTGTATACTTCTTGTAGGCATTGTTCTATGTTGATTTTCAATAGGGCGAATGACTGAAAATAAATAGCCCGAGTTGCAAGAGAACCACAGCTAATTAAACTCAACTCCTACGCAAGACCACACCCAAAATTTGGCTAGGTGGTAGAATAAGATCGGAAAACCGCTCCGATTGTGCTACAAAGCTAGAGTTGTTCAAGCTACTCCGCCTTCTCCTGATATTATAATAGTAATTCAATCTATGTCTTTTATTTTTTATAAATTGTTACTATATTCCGACAATGACATTCACGAAAGCTACAATTGATAGACAACCTCTACGCTCTCTCTCCTAGAAATCGCTACACACTGGAAAACCAATACCTAAACATAAATCTTAGGTTTAAGCACGAGTAAAAAAGCTAAAAAAATTAGCGTTTCCCATCCGGAGGCATTGACAGTTTCCAGAGAACAAATAAACCTGACAACGACGTAACTATCTCAACAATCAAGCAGACAATAAATTCACAGAAGATCTTAAACTACTAAATTGGCTGTATCTTCGAGACAAAAAAACTGTTCATAACTTATACTTACTGCACTACTTCAAAGTGTTCTGAACAGGTAAGCCATCAGTTCTGACTAACTGCTGAAATCAAATTAGACTTTGGAGAAAATCCGGGGAGGGTTAGGGCTCTACCGCCAGTCAGGGAGCTCGAAAGTTGCTCCCAGTTCGGTAGTACGGTCCAGGAGAAGTATCTTATGAGTCACGCGACATCATTCTGGCCTAGCCACATACTGAACAGAGTACTTGAAACGACTTGTTAAGAACAGTGTAGCTTAAAGTAGCAGTAGTGTTATTGAATATTGAAGAAAAAAATCAACTAATACTAATGTAAGACCAGGAACTGGCCTATGGTGCCACATTGTAGTGGTTATCTGAGAAAGCACCAATACACTCATGTCCAATCACAGACCTAGGTTCCGTTAAACCAGCCAGTGACGAGGTCTAGTTGTCGAGATTAGGGTACTGGGTTTGGAACACATGTCCTCCAATCACCAATCAACACCGGCCGTGCGCCGACCGGTCCCGAGCCCCTTGGGCCGAGGCCAAACTATAAATACCCCGGATTTTCCTATGGGGGCATTAAAATTTTATACAACTTTGCTCACAGCGCTAGACTTTTAAGCCTGTAGCTGTAATAAAATTTGTGGTTTAATATTTTAAGTATGCCTTACTCTACTATAGATATTGAAGCCGAGGAGCGCGAATTCCAAAATCAGGTCGCTGAGATCAAAAGATGGTGGAAAGAGCCTCGCTGGCGCAAAACTCGCCGTGTCTACACCGCAGAATCTATTGCGTCTAAACGTGGCAGCTTGACTATTGACTATCCCTCAAATAACCAGTCCAAAAAATTGTTCAAACTCTTAGAGGAACATGATCGCAACAAGACTGTTGCTTTCACTTTCGGTGCTCTTGACCCTATCCATATCACTCAGATGGCCAAGTATCTGGACACTATTTATGTCTCCGGTTGGCAATCCTCTTCTACGGCTTCTACTTCTAATGAGCCTAGCCCGGATCTTGCAGACTATCCTATGGATACTGTACCAAACAAGGTGGAGCAGTTATGGTTTGCTCAACTTTTCCATGACCGCAAACAACGTTCCGAACGACTTGCTGTTCCGAAGAGCGAACGTGCCAAGATGAATTACATCGACTTTTTGCGACCTATTATCGCTGATGCCGATACTGGTCACGGTGGTATCACCGCTATCTTTAAGCTCACTAAGATGTTCATCGAGCGAGGCGCTGCTGGTATTCATATTGAAGATCAGGCTCCTGGCACAAAGAAATGTGGACATATGGCTGGAAAAGTCTTGGTTCCTATTTCTGAGCACATTAATCGTCTTGTGACTATCCGTGCTCAGGCTGATATTATGGGCTCTGATCTGATTGCTGTTGCTCGTACTGACTCCGAGGCCGCTACATTGATTACCTCTACCATCGATCCTCGCGATCACTATTTCATTTTGGGTGCAACCACCCCCGGTACTCGTGGCCTTGCCCAAGTTATGGCTGAAGCTGAACTCAAAGGACTTGTTGGTGATGCGTTGCAAAAGGTTGAAGATGACTGGCTCAGCGCTGCTGGATTGAAGCTTTTCGATCAAGCTGCTATAGATGCTATTAGTGCCTCTTCTGCCTTATCTGGCTCTGAGAAAGCACGTGCTATTGAGCAGTTCAAGTCCCAGATCAAGGGCAAATCTAACGAAGAAGCTCGGGAACTTGTCCGCTCTGTTACTGGTGGTAAGGTCACTGTATACTTCGACTGGGAGGCCCCACGTACCCGTGAAGGTTATTACCGCTACCAGGGAGGCACTCAATGTGCAGTAAATCGTGCTGTGGCCTATGCTCCATACGCCGATATGTTGTGGATGGAGTCTAAGTTGCCGGACTATGCTCAGGCCAAGGAGTTTGCTGAAGGTGTGAAGGCGGTTTACCCTGATCAATGGCTAGCCTACAATTTGTCTCCGTCTTTCAATTGGACTACTGCTATGCCCGCGGAGGAACAAGAGACTTATATCCAGCGACTTGGTAAACTGGGATACGTTTGGCAGTTCATCACCCTTGCGGGTCTCCACACTACTGCATTGGCTGTGGATAACTTTGCTCGTGGATATTCTGAGATTGGAATGCGTGCCTATGGTTCCCAGGTTCAACAGCCAGAAATTGACAGCAATGTTGAGGTTGTTAAGCACCAGAAGTGGTCTGGCGCTGAGTACATCGACTCGCTTCTTAAATTGGTCACCGGAGGTGTATCTTCGACTGCTGCCATGGGTAAAGGTGTCACTGAGGATCAATTCAAATGATCCAAATCGCCTTTGACTCGCTGAAAAATGTAGCAATTATCATTTTAGTTTTCTATTTATATTTCCCCCCCTCGCTGCTTCGTAGCAATGCTATGAAGTAAGTTCTACTGTTACATATCGACGCCAGCCTATATTAATCAACATTGTTGATCACTAACTTTCTGTATTCTAAGGATTTTGTCCTTTTAAATGACGACCAAGTAAATTTGAGTAAAACCTAAGCTTCTCTTTTAATAGAATTATATTGAGTTTCATTTAGAATTATTTATATAATTCCATTTGTGAACAACTCACAGTTTCCCGTCCATTGTACGCTTTCTGAGATAAGTTCAATCCTAATAAGGAAAGATTTAAAGTTTCATTTTTCCAGCATTCCAGGTCTTATCTTAATTCTTGCTTGCTCCCATTTTTTTCTACTGTTGTATTTAACCGACCATTAGGAACGAAATTTATATTTGGGGCAGTCACTAGTTGCGGTCACACTGGAATTAAAGTTGTTGAGGGAAGCGAATGTTTCCATAGACCGGTGCTATATTTAACTTACATCAAATTCTCTGCGATTATATTCATACGTATTTGTCTTATCCCCAATATTTAGCGCGCACTGCTTTGATCTAAACGCCGCACAACTAAGCGGCAAGGTCCCATACTACCAACGCTGTGATCCTTTCTTTTTTTTTTTTTAGTATTCTTCTAAATCTTTTCAGCAGCAGCTTTAGTGGAATCGGTCACTTTCTGTCATTTGTCTTTTGTTATATTAATCTTTGTGCTTTCTTTTAAGTTTGTAAAGCTCTTCTTCTGTGTACGTATATATCGCCCATACGTGTTATGTCGCGTAATTCCATCTTCTGGTCTACTCCGCCTACAAGTCCGTCCCTTCCTTCCACATTGTCCAGAGATCCTGCCTCTGACTCTGGTCCAGAGGATCAGCCTGAAAATGAACGAGTAGAGACAGAAAGTCCTGCTTCTGTGCCTCGTCCTACTATAATCAGAGCTGCAACTTCGGATTCCCCTGTAGGCTTGGGCATTTCCGTGCAGAAGAAGAGGAGTTCTACTGTTTCTGATACCCCGCAAGCACCACGCAGTGTTTCTGGCTCTATCAATAATGCTGCAAGGGATGCAGTTAAACAGGCCGTTCACGAAGAAGTGTCAATTAAAAAGCTACCTCGTTCTGTTGAGATTGATATTCAACGTACTGCTAAGATAGGAGAAGGATCGTTTGCTGCTGTATATTTGGCTCGTAGTTGTTCAGACTTGCTACCTAATGAACTAGTAGCCAAAATAGGCAATGGTTACGACCTAGTTGCTGAAGCTAGAATTCTTTCAGAAATAGAAGAACTGCGCACTTCGTCTTTGGCTGTGGTGCGATTTTTCGGCCTGATATCTAATCCACCAGGTTTGGTATTGGAGTTGTGTACGTGGACTGCAGCAAAATATATATCAACGTGTCGCAGCATTCTGATTGAGCAGACCCATCTGGAGTCAGCTTCCGCTCTACCTTCTCCTCCTCCAACATCTGCTGTCCCACAAGGGCCCAGTAGACCTCGGTCGTCAACATCTACAGATTCGTGCATACCATCGAAAAACATCACGGACACATTTCGTCTGATGTCGGAGCTTGGACCTCCAGCAGATACCGACCCGATAATTGGCCTAACTCACTGGACGGTTTGGACTAGGCAACTACTTGGGGCTCTCCAGTTCCTTAAGGAAAACCACATAGTACACGGAGACGTGAAACCAGCTAACATCCTAGTCAATGAGGATTTAACCGTGCGCCTTTGTGACTTTGCCAATGCTCGAAAAGTTTCTGACTCCTCATCGGAAGAAGAAGAAGCATCAACCGGTGCTTCTTCAGAACCATCTACAGAGGGTGCTGTGATGACGGTGGTCTATGCAGCACCCGAGATGCTTGCGGGCAGCAAAACCAGCCCTACATATTCTAGTGATCTGTTTTCTATGGGGTTGGTGCTTCTCTATGCTGCTACTGGTCGTATCCCTTACGACCCTACTAGTGTAGGGCCGGGGGAAGTAGTAGAGTTGGGCATTGCCCCGAGCTCACCATTAGAGCTGCCTGTCGAAAGTGGCAGTATGAATTCTCCATCACAAAAAGAATCTATGCGGAAACTCTATATTGAGCATACGAATGCTCGAGCCGGAAAACCCATGGATCTCCTATCTCCCCGAGACCGCCGTCGTCTACAATGGCCGGTTGGTCCAACCATGAACGCTATACTGGTTGAACGTTTACCAGTGGAAAAGATTGCATTCTGCAACTAAACTCTGTTGCAATAGCTTGAAATATTACTTGTACATTAGAAATTAATCATCTAAAAGAAAGAAAAAAAAATAGAAAAGAAAGCCTTTTTGGTTGAACAGCTATTAATATTCATTATCCGTGGTTCTCCATCCTATAGATTACTCTCTCCTATCCGTTTCATATTATTACAGACCAGTGTAGACTTTCCTAAGTAATCCTAACCAACTCCTTACAGCATGCATTTGTTTTCTCCCAGTCGAATGTCATATGAATTTTATATATACATAGGGTGCGGCTTTCCCCTACAAGTGAAGTAATAAAAGATAAATAAGTCCACAAGAAGGTACTTGAAAGCTAGATTACTACTATACAACAATAAAGAATATAGTCTCCGTAACATAAAAAAGTACTACTAGTCAATTTAGTGGTAGTACAATAATAACTAATATTCATAATAATTATAGGGCGATCTTTAGAACCAGTAAAACAAGAAACGTAAATAGTATGTAAAAATAAGCAAGTAAAAGATAAAAATGATGGACGGGGGGATGTCAAGACAAGTTTGGTCCAAAGCAATACTTTTGGTTCATATTCCTAGATTGGATTCGGTGCAATAATAGCCAGCCATGATGTATTATGAACTATAAATATTATTAAATATTATTAAGAGGTCCTGTGGTCAAGAACTGCCCAATGGAATATAAGCATTGTTGGTCCCTAACAACGATATTAAACTCCAAAAGTACTCAGTACGTTCTTCGACTAAGCAACAACAATCAACTCATCTTAGCAAAATCTGGCCGGTTCAGCCATGGACGACCAAGTTCCGGCTGCCGCCTCTTCATTGCCTGGTCCTGATGACACTACAGTGCAATTTGATTCTTCTGCGGCTCTGCCTCCTACGCCATGGCAGCCACCTGCTGGATCTCCTGTCCAGGCCTACGCCCTATTGAAGTTTGAAACTTGGCTTTTCTACATGCAAACACTTGAATGTGTGATTGGGCGCCAAAGTGGTTCGTCTGTGAATGAAGTTGATCTTGATTTAGGTCCTCACAAGAATGTGTCGCGGCGACATGCTAGGATCTTCTATAACTTTCAGAACAGCGAGTTTGAGTTCACTGTCTTGGGTAGAAATGGTGCCTTTGTCAATGGGGCCTTTGTGGAAAAAGGAGCCACTGTCCCGCTGAAGGACTCTTCGGTTGTCCAGATCGCTCAACAAGAGTTTAGCTTTATGTTGCCTGAGACTGTGCCTGGGCTTGATGGTATCCCCCATCCAGATGCTGAAGGGGATGCTCGTTCCGTCGCTACCGTGAAATCAGAAGCGGAAGAAGAGACGTCTCATAAACGTTCTCATTCGCAAGCTACTAGTGACTCTGATGACGTTTCGAAGAAATTGAAGAAAATCAAAAAGGTGAAGAAGGAGAAGGAGAAAGTTAAAGAGAAGGAGAAAGATGATTTCGCTCCGTATCCTTTTGAAGATATCCCCGAAGATCAGATCCCCGAGGCCGCTCGTGAGAAACCATCTGCGCCTCTAAAAGACATTCTTATAGAAGTAATTAGAACGTACGGTTCAGAAAATGGCATGACGTTATCTCAGGTCTATCGTGGAATGCAAGAAATATATCCATATTACCGCTACAGACCAAAAGGGTGGCAAAGTTCTGTTAGACACACCTTATCTCTTAACAAAATATTCTCTAAATCTTCCAGAGAAGGGAAAAGCCACCTCTGGGGGCTTGATGAAGCCGCTATTCTGGAATATCAAGAAAGCAAGAAGTCTAAGCGCGTGTCAACTTCTAAAATAGAGACGCAGAAATCTGAGACCTCTAACTCTTCTACTAAGTCTCAGAGCAGTTCCGATCAGCTAAATCAGCTTAGAGCTCTAATCTCAAAAATGAAGCAACGACAAAACACGGCAGTGCCGAACGTTCCTGCATCTTCCAGCTCAGCTGTATCATCTACTGACACGGCTTCTTCGACCCAACATCATGAGAGTGTTTCTCCTTCAGCCCCATCGACTGACCTTTCAGTTCCGATTGATTCTACATCTAATTCCGTGACTGTTACTGGCCGAGACAACGTTCCTTTAGCGGAAAATAAAGTTGACTCTACCTCCTCTACCTCAGCTACATCTACTTGCACCTCGGGAGCTGTTTCTAGTTCAAATCCTCCAGTTTCTAGTCACACAAATGTAACAGCAGTCTCTGATACTTCTACGTCAGTGCCAGTGGTTTCCTCTACTGTTACTACCCCTGCCACCACTGAAACCAGTGCAACTGGCACTGCACCTACTAGTTCTATTTCTTTGAAAGGGTCAAATCCTACTCCAGGCTCCTCGAATGTGTCTGGTAATGCCATATCCGTTCCTAACGGGACTACCCCTCCAGTTGGTCTAACTGCTGAAGCCTTCGCTAAGATTCGAGAAACTATTAAAGCGACTGTGGGTGATAAAGTATCTCCGGAAATGTTAGCTGACATTATACGTAGGGCTGTCCTGAAAAAGCAACAGCAACAGCAACAACAGCAACAGCAACAGCAACAGCATCAGCATCAGCATCAGCAACAACAGCATCAGCATCAGCAACAGCAACAGCAACAGCAACAGCAACAGCAACAGCAACAGCAGCAGCAGGCTGCCGATCCCGCCGCATCATCATAACCTTCCTTCCTTCCTTTCAGGTGAAATTGTGACCTATATGTGGTTTCTGAACGAATTATGAATCAAATCAACAACTTGTACATTATATTTTATGGGGCAGTTCTATACATTATGGATGAGATGTAGAAGAAGTTCATCGAAGACTATTCAGTCCACCTAGTTTAGTAGCTTTGTTGTTTTAGTCTTATAACTCTAAATTTAGGTACCAATCGATTGCATGTAGAAAATATACAACCTTCCATCCGTGCTACGTAAAATATACTCGAAGTAACCATCTTATGATTTTTCCTTCAAGCTATACTAACAGTCGAGCTAGTTCAGCTTATTTGTCTACGCCGCCATGGTCTTCTGATAGCAGCGATCCTGGCTCGTACCCACCTGATAAGCCACTAAACCAATTAACTCAGCCCAATCTCAGCCCACAGTTCTCTTCAGATCTATATTATTCTCGGGAATGGAACAATCCTCATAAATACACTTTTAAATCATATATTGATGATGATGATATTCCTTTTTGTCGACAGTCATCACCATACGTGGGTCTGAACTATGAAAACACCATGCACAGAAGAAAAAGATCATCATCAGATGCGGCTTTGGCTCTTTCTAAAAACCCCCGAACTTTTTTAATTGAAGTTGATTCAACGATGGAACGCTTGCTGAAACAGCATGGCGGCAAAGATTTGATGCAGATTACAATAGAAGATAAAGGGCCGAAGTCGTTTGTTCTACCAACTGCTGGCTCTCAGGGTTACAAAAAATCTATCATATCTGGTACCTACGCGTTGTCTAATTTACTCCAAGAGCTCACCCTTGCCAAAGAAAGGGGCCGACATATTGTTTTTCTGAGTGAAGAGCGCCTAACCGAGAATCCTGTTCAGCGCTTATCTCGGTTGATTTCAAATGAATTTTGGCGTGCTCTCACTCGAAGACTTGATATTTCGTCTCTGGCAGTTGCTGCCAAGGATCCAAAAGATCGTTCTCCAAATCCTCGGGCTAGAATCTACATACCTCATGGGCTAACGGAACAGTATGAATATTACACGAAAGCCGGATCTGATAATCCAGAGCTGAATTTAGATGTTCAGTATTTGCCAGAAGTTGTGACTCCAGAGTTTGTACGAGACATCAACCAAAAGCCTGGAATATTGGCATTAGATATGGACCGTGTCCTAGATCCTGTTTCTGGAGAAACTACTTTAGTTGGTGTTCCATTTGTGGTCCCGGGAGGGCGCTTTAACGAAATGTATGGTTGGGATTCTTACATGATTGCTTTAGGATTGTTGCAAGATGGTTATATAGATTTGGCCCAAAGTATGGTCCGCAACTTTTGTTTTCAAATCAAACATTATGGCCGAATCCTAAACGCCAACAGATCATACTATTTGATGCGCACTCAACCACCATTTTTGACTGATATGGCCCTAGAAGTTTATATAAGAATATCTCATGAGCCTGACTCAAAAGAGTTTTTACGATATGCTTTGACGTACGCTATTCGTGAATACGAACAAGTTTGGATGTCATATCCAAGATATGATCCCTCTACTGGCTTGTCAAAGTACCGGCCAGAGGGTGTTGGCATTCCTCCTGAAACAGAGGCATCTCATTTTTCAATACTACTTGAACCATACTGTCAAAAGTATGGAGTGACAATGGATGAATTTACTGAGATGTACAATTATGGCAAGATCAACGAGCCGGCACTTGATGAATACTTCATGCATGATCGCGCTGTGCGCGAATCTGGCCATGATACATCTTATAGACTAGAAGGAAGATGTGCAAATTTGCTAACTGTCGACTTAAACTCTCTTCTTTACAAGTATGAAATGGATATCGAAAAGGCGATTCGTACTATATTCAATGACAGAATGGAGCTTCATGATGCTCCGGGTACTTTTGTCAGCTCTGCTTTTTGGAAAAGGGCGGCATTAAAGCGAAAAGAAGCTCTTGATAAGTACCTCTGGAACGAGAAAGACGGCATGTACTATGATTATGATATAGTCAAACAAAAGCAAACGGGCTATGAATCTGCAACTACATTCTGGCCCATGTGGTCAGGTGCCTGTTCTCCTTCAAGAGCAGCTCGTCTTGTAAAAGATGCTTTGCCCAAATTTGAGATGATTGGTGGATTAGTTAGTGGTACAGAAAAGTCTCGAGGTAAGATTGGATTGAGTAGGCCGAGTCGACAATGGGACTACCCTTATGGATGGGCTCCTCAGCAAATGCTTGCATGGAAAGGTCTATTAAGGTACGGGTATGAAGAAGATGCGGCGCGTCTGTGCTACCGCTGGTCATATATGATTATAAAAGCGTTTGTTGAGTTCCATGGAGTTGTTGCTGAAAAATACGATGTCACTCTGCCCACTGCTCCTCATCGGGTCGATGCGGAATATGGAAATCAAGGTGGAGATATTCGTGGTGTAGCTAAAGAGGGGTTTGGATGGGTAAATGCTTCGTTTGTAACCGGTTTGGCTTCACTAGACGCTTTTGCTCGAAGAGCGTTAGGTGCTCTTACTCCCCCGGATGTCTACCTTGATAACATTCAATTGTACCCTAGTTGAACAAAACTAATGTGATTACTGAGTATGTTTTTCTTAAAAAAATTTAAAAATAATAAAATAGAATATGGAAATAAAGTATTTAAAAACAGAATATGTATCAATGATATCAGAAATCAAAAAAAGAAATGGTGACAACTCTGGGATTCGAACCCAGGCCTCCGGAGAGATCAGGACCTTAACCTGACGCCTTAGACCAACTCGGCCAAATTGCCATTTAACAAGAAAGCTTCTAAAATGTTTTAGATATTGACCAGTGACCATTAATTGAAAGGATTTGTATTACTTAGCTTGCTTGATCTGCACAAATTATTACTATGTTATCGAAACTATCTGTCATTAATCTAAGTATAAGTATTTGAAGATGTCAAAAATGATGACAATAGTGCGCCATCCACTGCTTTTTTCCATCGCTGCTCATAAAACCGTAACATGGGTGCAGTTTCCTCTTGTTTTCTTTGCCGCAAAGTATTTAGATCTTTGATCTCACTGTATAAGTTTTCTTTCTGATATTGTAATAAATCTAATGTTGCTTCCAATGCAGCCTGATATTGAGAAATCTGATCTGTTTGTAACAAAGCTCTTTGAGTATCCCGTCGGTCACTTAAGTATTCTGCTAGAATTATCAGTCGATCTATTCGTTCGTTTGTATCACTGGGTAATTCTGTAGAAAAATGAGATAAAGCGGCCATCTCACAAGGATTCAGTTCTTGTTGAGTAACCAGTGTCTCTAATTCCTGACCTGCATCAGTAAGATAGGACGCTTTCAACTCTGGTACCTGCGGATGTAGATCTGAATGTCTAGACTCCTCGTCAATTTCTTTGATTAATTGTCTGATAATCTCGTTATCTAATTCATGATCGATATATGGAAGAGAATCTATTTGTGTCATGATCACGTAATCTAAATAAATAAAAAACTGCTATATAATTATTAATTGAAAGTTTATTCGAGAGGCATAGAGGATAAGGTGAAGAAGTGTTTTTCCCTAATTGGGACCTGATACGTACGCGATCAGCTCGATGGAAAAGGAGGAATATATAATTTCATCTTCAGCCAGAATTTGTTTGATATTTAATAATAAAGTAAAAGTATAAAAATTAAACAGAGATAGTAACTACACAGTTTAATTTAATAATATTCTAGTCTCTTCAGAAGAGCTTTGTTTAACTGACATGGTTTCTAGAAAGTTCTCGAGCGATGTAGAAGTTTCGAAAAGATGCGAGTGACCCCGCAGTTCCCATTGAATTAATGACTAAGAAGTTTACGTGATCACAAAGAAGAAGTTTCGAGAAGTTTACAATATTACTATATAACTGAGTGAACATTCTTGCTGTATACAACAATCAGTCAGCTGAATTAGCAAACACACTTTGAAGACTCAGAATACTAACCCTCCAAGAACTCATTAAAAATGATCTTTGTCCGTGGAAATCCATTATACTTTTCTTCCAGTATTGACCCTTACGTCGGTGCCAGAACCCAGTTTTCCGGATGTTGTGATGACGTTTGTCAAAACAACTGCGACGATGATACGGTCCCTTCAACTAGCCTCGCTCCACTTGATGTGCTTGAAGAAGATTCCCAGTACAGAATAATCGTTGATCTTCCTGGAGTATCTCAAGACTCTATCTCAGCAGAGTTCGATGCTGTGTCTAACTCTCTTACTATCAATGGTTCCCGTCCCATAGATGATGATTCGGACTCTCGAACGTATCGAATACGAGAGCGTCAGAGTGGAGATCGTAAACGAATAGTTAAGTTCCCGAAACAATCCCGCATTGTTTCTGAGAATATCACTGCTCGTTATGAGAACGGTGTCTTGTCCATAGTAGTTCCAAAAGAAGGACCTCGCAACCGTCAGATCCCCATTAGTATCTCCGTGGGCCAGACTGGCAATGATACTACTACTACTACCACCACCATTGACCAGTCTCCTGTTGTCGAAGAACCGAAATCTCGATCTGTATCTCCTAATAGGACCATAACTGTAGAAGATGTACCAGACTCTGGTCAGGATGAATGGACAGAAGTTTCGCAAGCTTAGCAACCGAGATAATACTTTTCTTCATTCCAGTTTCTGCAGTGCAGAGGATTCCTAGTGGGTATATTAGAAGTTTATGAACGTAATAATTAACAGGTCCTTTTCTTAAAAATTAGAACATATTATATTAATATATAAAATACATGTACCCTCCGGTCAGAATAATAAACTGGTTTCTTGGGTATATTTCATTCGTAGTGTTTGACCCGGCCAATATATAATTAATATCCCAAGGCTTTTCCACATAACTAAAATATGTCTGTGGATAGAGTTCTTTATCTTTTTTTTTTCCTTGCAACTAGTTCATTCTCCCAGCGTTGGCCATATAATACCTATGCTAAATAAGAGGGTCAGGATATTCTGAATACCTTCTTCCACTGTAATTAACTGCCCATAAAAGAGGCCTTATTAGCTTCATATTATATCTCAAATCTTGGAGAAGTTGAAATATATTAATCATGGCTGGTTCTATCAAATTGAAAAAGAAAGAACCAGTATTGGGTGATCTTACTCTTCTTTCCCGGTTCTTCATTGGGTATAAGTTGCTGATTCTGCTATGTGTAGCTGCTCCAGTGTTACAATGGGACTCGTCCACTCGATTTGCTTTTGGAAGCGAGAGCTGCTTAGACTATTTATTAAGGAGGCTCACAGTATGGGATCAAGTTCATTTTCTTGATATCTCGGTTAACGGTTTACGCTTTGAGCAACAGTGGGCCTTCAGCTGGATATGGTGTACGCTCATATTACGTGCTGGTGCGTTTCTTGGTTCATCTGTAGGGTTAACTCCTAGCCAGGGTGCTGCTATTTTTGGTATATTGGTCTCAAATCTTTCTCATTACTTTGCGTGTATTGTTCTTTATTCTTTTACTCGGTTGATGTTTGGAAACAGAAGGTCCATTCCCCTGATATCAAGCTTACTCTATGTAACGTCCCCAGCTGGAGCATTCATGTCAACTGCCTATATTGAGTCTACTTTTGGTCTACTTTCCTTTTCCGGTGCCTATTTGCGACTCCGGGGCCATAGAGTATTACCTGGTGTCATCTGGGGATTGTCCTGTGGCTTTAGAGCCAATGGTCTGCTGTGGGGTATTGTTTATTGTTTCGATCTTGTACGAGAATGGACGCTTCCACCGACAGCCTCCGAATATGCCGCACATGTTAATGATAAGAATGGGATTTATCGTGGAGAGCCGTTGGTGGGAGACAAAACTCTCCGGAGAGATTCAAAGGCAATTTCCATAGATGAGCTAGCCTTATGGCGCGCTGGTCGGCAATTGAAGATAATTATTGGTGGAGTCTGTATTGCTGGAGGATTTCTTGGACCTCAGCTTGCTGCACGAAATATATTCTGTCCAGCTCGCCCATGGTGCTCTAGGTCTCTGCCGCTGATCTACGGTTTTGTACAAGAACACTACTGGAATATCGGGCTTTTCCGGTATTGGACTTTGAATCAAATACCGAACTTTCTATTTGCAACTCCTACTTTGATCCTATTGATTCTGTCTGCACGTTATTACCGTGGAGATTCTGCGGTTCTACCTTATGTTCTAGTGCAGGTGGTCATGTTAGTATCCGCTTTGCTTGTATGGCATGTTCAAATTATCACGCGTGTTGCTAGTTGTCTGCCCATTATTTATTGGTATGTAGCAGAACTAATTTCTCATGGTGCCCGAGACCCTAAAGCAGCTAGAAGAGCGAAACGTGTGGTCACGTACTTTGTAGCCTGGTCTCTGGGCCAAGCTTTTTTATTTGGTGCATTCATGCCTCCAGCTTGAGCCTTAACTACGCACTGGGGAAGAAAAAAGAGAAACTACGGCTTTACTACTATTACATAAATTAAAGTCATCAAATTATTCTATCAAGCCCAGAGACTTGGAAGCCTTGCCCATAAGGTCCTCTGCGTCACGATTATGCCAAAAATCGGTCACAGGGGTAATATTCCCGTTACTCCGATCTATTCTACCAACTTCGGAGTGAGTGGTGGCTAAATGAGTCTGAATTCGGGAAGCCCGCTCTCGCTCCTTGGTATGATGCAGACATTCGAGATAATCATCTACACGTGCCTGGCACTGAGCCGGATCTGTCGTATCCTTGCTCGCATAGCATAGCATGAATTGTTGCCATTCTCCATAACATCGGCCGGTTCCGCCGTATCTACCGTGGGCTGACATCAGTCTTTGTGGAAAAGGAAAAAGAGTCTGCGAGAGGTGGTTTGGGTGGGTAGAAAGGAAGAGGTTGCTGGATTCTATGTGGAATTCGTGGTTGGCCAGTTTAGTGAAACCTTATTTTTTTTTTCCCTCTCGGTAGCTATGATGGTGAAGGACCTTCCTCAATCACTCTAGACACCGAATGTCGAACCTCCCAATACAACCCAACCCATTCGACTGAATTTTTGGATGGTAGTACTTTTTTTTTTTTTGCAGATAGAATCAACTTACCATAAGAAAACTTTCCATATATAATGGAATCGTCTCAGTCGATTTCCGATCGTGGCAGACATTCTTTGTGGGGACCTGCATCCCCTTATGTATCCTCACCTGTAATTCTGAAAACTATTCTAACTCCAGAACAGGCAGATGCTTATGCAATCAGCGTTAGAATTGCAGAAATTACGGGCCGTCTTAAATCTAATGATGTTCTACCGAAGCATCGTGCTCGCTCTCCTTCCCCTCCTCCACAGTATGATCAGTTTGGCAAACGCGTAAATACTCGAGAGGCACGATACCGAGAATCAATGGAGATCGAACGCCAACGCTTAATCTCAAAGGCTTTACGAACTATCCCAGGATATGCACCTCCTATGGATTATGTTATTCCTTTGAAAACCGAGGAAAAGGTCTATATACCAGTGAATGATTACGCCGATATAAATTTTGTGGGCCTTTTATTAGGGCCTCGAGGTAACACATTAAAGAAGATGCAAAATGAATCAGGGGCAAAAATCGCCATTCGTGGAAAGGGTTCAGTGAAAGAAGGTAAGCATGATGCTCGTAGCTCCAATATTGATGAGGATCTTCACTGCCTAATTACTGCTGATACTGAAGAACAAATCCAGAAAGCCAAAGCATTGATTGAGGAAGTCATTACAAACGCTGCTTCAGTCCCTGAAAGTCAGAATGAATTCAAACGAGACCAACTTCGAGAACTAGCCATATTAAATGGTACTTTAAGAGATGATGAAGCTATGGAATGTCAAACCTGTGGGGAGATCGGTCATCGTCGAGCTGACTGTCCCCAGAGGCAGAAATACATGACTAATATCACGTGCCATATTTGTGGAAATATGGGTCATTTTGCCCGTGATTGCAAGGATCGCAATCTAAATAGAGCAGCATTCAAGGGGACCTCTACAGAAAGTAACAAACAACACAACATGGCCGACCAGGATTACCAAGATTTTATGGAAGACTTGAATGGACGTCCTTCCGAAAATTGCAGATCCACTACTACTAATATTCAAAAATCTCTCCCAGACCATAATGCCTTTTCTGCTGACCGTCTTACTTCAAGGGAACAAAGGAATTATTCAGGTTCAGCTGAAGGAATCGCTGCTTTCCTAACTGATCGTAACAATAAGTCAGAACATCCTTCTAAATCAACAACCGTTAACAATCTTCCTGGCCATCCTTCTATAGAGTTAGGCTTAGTGTTATCAGATCCGAGCTCTGTTGAACATGTCCAAGTTTCCAAATATTCAACTTTGAGTGCACCTGGCCTACCCAATACTGTTACTCCTAATCTTACTTCTAACTACCATTCACATTTATTAGGTGATTTTCACATTCCAGGATCTCACAGTATTAATACACCTGGTATTGTTTCTTCGCCTCACTATATACCACCAGGTATCCCACCTACGTTACCTCCAGGCATGAAGCATAGCATACAAGTGAATAGTCATCAACTACCGTCTTCTGTTCCTCCACCTTCTCTGCCCCCACCTCCTTCTTTAGGGTCTCGGGTTATGAACTCTATAACAAATCCTGCTCTATCGAGCTACTCTCCTGCTTTAGCGACGAATAATATGCATGTTTATTCTCCTCCTCCTCCTCCTCCTCCTCCTCCTCCTCCTCC